>JAPYYW010001262.1:0-31633 GCA_030522545.1 Cremastinae sp. A BG-2022a | reverse complement strand
CGTGAAATTTTTACACAACCTTTTAGAGATGATACTTATTATTGTGTAAAATTTTCAAAACATTTCCATCATTTTCATTTTTGAACACAACATCCTTAATATAAACGCGCGGAAGAAAAGGCATTCACGGGATGAAATATAGAGTGGAAAAAATGTAACGCTCGCGAGTCATAAACGTTGGTACACGCGGAACGATTTAGCTCTCCGGAGATATAATGTTCCAAGCAATTGTAACTTCTCCCGCGTTCATAAATGTGATCTAATTTTTTTTTTTGCAACATCTCCCCCGCCGGCCTTTCGCTGTCGCCCACTCGCCGGGACAGCGACAAGCCGAGCGCTTTGCTCGCGACACGGCATGTAACACAGATGAGAGTGCGAACAATCGTGATTCCGGGCACGCGTCACTTTCACCCGTCCGTCTGGTAATTAACTCTTCTCGAATTAGCGCGAGGCACGGGCCGACCGTTAATTATGATAATCTCGGTAGTCGCTCTCCTCCATCTCTTATTCTCGCCGAGAAAATCCTCCGTGTACATTTATCTCCCGGCAGCCAGAGATCCCGCCTAACGGAGAAAGAAAGAGATAGCGAGAGCAAAACGTAACAAAACGTGAAACAACGTGTGTGTGTATAGAGGGAAGAGAACAAAAATGAAGCGTTATTACGACATATATCTCTTCTCGGTATATGACAAACTGAATTTCAGCTAATCTGTCGCCATCAAGATTGCGAGTATTGCGAGATTAAAGAAAATTCCTTGCTGTCTCTTATTCTGGTACACAAGGACTAATTAAAAAAAACTGCTGCTCGCCGCTTGAAAAGAAGTAAAACATCGACGTAATGGCCATTAATTACAAATAAAAAACACACGCGTGATTACGTGCTAATAATAAGTTGCTGTTTTTTTTTAATCTTCGAGGAAGTAACAAATTTCGACGTGTCAAATATCACGATAACAGTGCCGATTTAATTTCCATTCGCGTTCGGATATGTACTGCGCGAAGTGAAAACTTTGCCGAGGGAGCAAATTGAACGTTCGTTCGATCTCATTGTGCGCCCATTAAAATATTTCCCGCGACACACACTCCGGAGAGAAATCTCGGGGACCGCGCGCGGTTCCGTATAATTGGAAGCAATGCTCGGGCACCTACTTCGCGTGACATCTCGGATACGATCGTTCGGTACACATAAAATTATACGGATAACGTGTACGAATGCGCACGAAACGTGTGCGAAGAGGAATAAAACATAAGGAAAGGAAAAGAGAGAGAGAGAGAGAGAGAAAAAGACTCCACACAGTTTAGTTTGAACCCACGCAAGCGCGCTGGCCGCTAACCCCGATTGCCACTTATCCCGAAGTTCCTCAAAGGTTCGCGACGATCGATAATCCAGGAGAGATCCCCGGATTAATAATAATCCCAACAGAATAATGATAATAATGACAGGAATAACGACGAGAGGTACGTAGAGCGAGCGTCTGTCGATTATCCGTTCAATTTCGTAGGATTCGAAAAATCTACGATACATTCCGCTCATAAATCGACGGATTAACCTCGTAGTTTAACATTATCAATTACCCTCGGCCTTTCGCGAGAGAGGGAAGATGTACATATATATATTTAGAGAGAGAGAGAGAGAGAGTTAAAAGGGAAGCTGGAGAAGGGAATAGCGTGTGTTGCTCGCGGATCCTTCCGTCCCGTTCTCTCGGGCCTGCTCGCACCTCTGAGTGAGAAATCGAGCGCCCAATGGGAGAGGGCGATTATCCCGGAGGATAAAGCGAGAGGTCTCCGGACTACACGTTGCGCGGAAGATCGAATGGATATCGGCATCGACGAGAGAGAAAGAGATGAAAGAGAGAGAAGACAAGAGACTGCCGCAATAACGCGCGTTTCATACACACAACTCCGTCCGTTATTACCGGTAATGCTCTCCCTCGTGTGTGATGCCCTCCGACTCTCTGCCGGGCGATACCGTTCTCACAGACCGGCTCCGTCCATTAGAACGCAATGAGAAACGAATAAGGAAGATTGAAAGAATAAGATAAAAATGGTAAAAAGTTGAAAACGCGGATACATGCGCATCCAGAGATGAGAGAATATGTATATATAGTAACGATAATAATGGAAAAAAAAGGTATGAATCCGACTGTCAGTCCCACACTGACGATTCTTCCATCCGGCGAATAAACCCGCGGAAAATCAAAGCTGCGAGACTCTAACGAGAACATCGCGCTCCTCGCAGACATTACCTCCTGAGATTTATGGGACTCGCGCATGATTTTGATTAGAGGGGGGGTGCAACAACGCGAAGGTATAACGAAAGTTCGCGATAATTGTCGAGAAAATTTTTCATTGAGTGCTAATTGCGCTATTTCCAGACGAATCTAACGATCAAATACTTGTTAACAACATTGTTCGTTCGTATTTATTAAATTTCTATTGTTCATGGTCTGATTATACGGGAACGTGTGACTGAAAGTCTCTCATACATGTGTTTGTTAAAAATGTTGGATATGTATTTTATCTAAAATTATGAATGTTCAGTGCATTTAATTTAGAAATTTTTTAAAATAATAAAAATTAAGAACAGGAATATTGTGATAAATTAACATTATGAACAAGTCTTTTTTCTGGGTTGTTCGAGTTATAAAATACTGAAATATTAAAGATGAAAGTTAGCAACGATCATTTCAAAACATGTGTTCCAAAAAAATGTGTGTTTCAATACATGTGCTTACAAAATTTTTTTAAAGTGTTCTATTTTTTTATTATTGTAAAAAATTGTTAATTGACAACTCTTGAAACTTCATTTTATGTTTAACATGGAATTTTGGGGCATATTTCTTCGATTAAGATAATAGTTTCTGTAACATTGATGAATGTTACTTTTAAACCTTGAATAACTTTTGAACGAGTGGATTTATCAAAAAATATTAAAAGATATTTAAATTAAATTCTCTATAAAAATGTGTTAAGACTTTTTTGTCTGACTTATCAAACTTTTTTCCATGTTAATCTTATATATAGAAAATCGAAAAATGCAATGCGTGCCTCCTGTTAATATTAATATATTAAGAGCTCAAATTTGCACATGCTTCTTCTTAAACATAAATGAAACTTACAGACCTGAAAATTAACCGGATTTAATGAATTTTCCTAAAATTTTAACATTCAAATATCTTTGAAATGGTGAGATTAACGAAAAATTCACAAGAGAACTTTTTTGTAGAGCATTCAATTACCTACAAAACGGTGACTTTTAAATGACTCTAAGTTTGATATACACAGCAAGGTATGAATTTTCCCGTAACAGACTAATGAAAAATCGAAAATTACGATGCGGAGGTTGTTCCCATCAATTTAAAAAGCTAATATTTGGTGAGAGTTCTGTAGAGGTGTCCGCAGAAACAAGATTTTCAATTGCGGATGAAAATAAAAAAATAGTAACTCTTTTGACCCACCCTATAATAATAATGTGTATATAAATAATATATTTGTATGTATATAGTTACGAAATCTGGGGGGAGATTCGAACAAAGTTTTTATCTGTGGTTTATTTCGCGGGGTCTCAATTAAAAGCAGCGAGTGGCAAATGAAGATTAAAAAAATAAGGTTCCGAACGAAGCGAGAGTTTAAATCGTGCGCGGAAACGATCCGCGGACACGCCCGTTCGCCATCACTCCGGTTGTTAAAGTCGAGAGGCTTTTCGCTGATATTTTTTTTCTCGGATCGAGGAATTTCTCGAGGGAGCGTTCTCTCTCCGTAAAAAGTCATTAACCCGGCTCGTAAACAATGTCACAGAGAGCAAGCTGCGATTTTACCTTCGTTACGAGCGAGAAATCCTGATGAACAAAAAATTGGGTGACGAGAATAAGAGAGGGAGCTGACACGGGGGACGACGTCGGGCTAGCGCGCACCGGAGAGATGGCGCGTTTCCGCGCGTCCCACCGGGCATCGCCGGGATATAATTAAATGCAAAGCTCGCGGAGTTACGTCGAATATACCGCCAGTGATATGCCCCGAGAAGATGAGAGAACAAGACGACGAAAAAATAAAAGTGAGGGAGAAAGAATAATTTTCTCGTTTTCTCTCGGTCTTTCTCCCTCGTGCATTTTCGCTTATCACGATTATTTATGCTCCAGTCGATTTAACGAACTTTAAGCCATTTATTTACGGCTCGCGGGAGAGAGGGGGCAGAGAGCCGCGGGGGGGGGACGTTCGATGTGACTCTCCGGCGACCACACGCTCGGCCCTCTCGGTTCCTCGCGCTCCCCGCTTCATGGTACACACACTCTGGCAACGGTCTCCGCTCCGAGCCCCGTCTTCCCTGATTAAAATAATATACTCGCCATTAGTGGTGTACCTTGGAATTTTCCGTAATGCCGCGCATATGCGCGCACTTTTCGCTCTCGCGCTCTTCTCGATCCTCTCCGCTTTCTCCCTCTCGAGCGCGCCCGCTTTCCGCAGCCGCAAGCTTCAACATTCTCCCGGAATGCAAAACCGCGCCGGGCCCCCCCGATCATCCACATCTCCTCCAACAGCGGTATGCTCGTTCCGACCACCAGCTTATTCGATGTATCCACTTTGTACCACCCGAGAGACGATTACAAGGTTAATTAGCGATTATACGAATCCCCGGGCTCGCCTTTTTCCCTATTTTCTACATATACATATCCCCCAGCTTCAAAGAAGCCCACGCAGACGCCTTCGCCGCGTTCTATACGCCGATGCCTTCACATTTTTCACTCAAACATCGCTGGACAATCTCGTAAACCACGAATTGTTTACAAAATAAATGAAGTAAACGTTCCAATAATTGAATATCTGACGTCGGTCTGTATGCTTTGATGTTCATTTTTTATTTAAGATTCCGTGATATTCACCTAGAAATTATTACTTGATATTTCATGCAGCGATTCAAAACCCAACTTGTTTTCTTTTTTATTCAATACTTGTAATAAATATACATAAAAACTCATCGATATGCAAATGTTCCGGTAATTGACAGCGAAACTAACACTGTCTTTGATGTTGGACGAGCTTGTCCCAGTTGCATATCGTGCGGAAACTGTATCCTGCAGTGTGGCTTTTTATGAACAGAAAATATTTAGATTTTCAATAACTTGTAATTTTTTTCTCATTTTCTGTTGCCTGAAGACATGTCGTAATTTAAAAAAAAAAATTTCAGAGTTTATAAATCGTACTTTTGGACTAAATATATTAATTTTTTTTCTCTTTTAATATTTTGCATACATCAAATTATTTCAAGTGTATCAATTGAATTAATGTATACTATAATCATACGTACACAAAGAGACACTTTTTATTCACAACCACACACTCGTTGGTACGTTTGTGTCTGATTAACACTTGATTATCTCTTATTATTTATATTTAAGAAAAATGTATACATTTTTTATGGGACACAATATTAAAATTATGAAAGTTCAAAATCTGATAACTATGAAACAGTTTAGTGAATCATTTTGAAATTTATCACGAAATTTTTTATACATCCCCCAAAAAAAAATTAACGATGCCAACCACTTTCAACTATTTTTTAAGGTAATGTGAAACACCCAATTTCGAGTGAATTTTCGGACAAATCCCACACTCGTATTTTTCAAGCAAATTAAATGGAATATGTTATGCAATGTATACTATACTAGGCCATGACGTTCTTGAAATTTCAAAAAAAAACGAAAAAAACATTTTTTTTACTTTGGTCTTTTAATTTTTTGCAATTCTAAGAGTGTCACGCCCTAGTACAGCGTACACTGCATAACATATTCAAATTTCAGTTCATTTGCTTGAAAAATACGAGTGTATAGGATTTGCCCAAAAATTCACTCGAATTTGGGTGTTTCACACTGAGAAAAAATTTTGGTTGAATCAACAAAATTTCAGTTGATTAAACCAAAATTTTGTTGAATCAACAAAATTTCACAAAATTTTTTTTCAGTGCACAGCACCTTAAAATCACTCCAAATAAATTGACACTTCAATAAAATACAAAACTGATATCTTGATGTCTCTAACGATAAATTTTCAACAAGTTTCGTGTCCCCAAAAGCAGATGAAGAAAAGTGCGCTCGATCGCAAAACCAGCAAAATCTGTATAATGAATGAGTCCTTGAATTAATTTGAATATGAGGAATGATCGGAGCGAATCTGGAATAAGCGCTCACTCCGGTGGTGACACGTTCATACACAAATCGATATAAATCTTATATATCGACGAAGCGGGGGTCGTTTGGAACGCTCGGTAGTCGTCTCGGCGCGCGATACGGAAAAAGAGTGGAAGCCTATAGAACCGCGACGACAAGGTCGTAGATCGTGCGTGCGACCGGGCGGCGCAGTCATCGAACGATCGATCTTCGATCGCGATCGATTTTCCCCTCCACGCGAGTTACATTCAGCCCATAAATCGTCAATCGACGTTTTTCTTGCGGGACGACGGAGGCGGAGAATAATAAGAGAGGGAGAGAAAGATAAATCTTTGACTTAGTTTCGATATGAAGCGAATATTATATATGCAAAAAAATTATTATTTGCAATATTATTATTATATTATTTCTGATTTAAAAAAAATTATCATGGCCCATATAGTAGAATTTAGTTCAATAACCTAAATTAAATTATCAAGTTACTATAAAAACATAGTTATTTTTCGTATAAAATTCTCTCCATGTATATGTACGCATATAAGAACCGTAATATCAACGATTAACTCGATGTGTGTGTATGTGTAAATAGTATTAATTAACTTTCTCACAAATCATGTACGAAATCAAATTTTCAAAAATATTTCTACATATAAGAAAATTGCATAAATTCGCATAATTTCAACCCACATGACCGCCAAAAAAGTCTACACAGAACTTCTCGCTTTTTTCAACTTTTCATTGTAAAAATTGCATAAAAATACAATTACACTGAAAAATAATTGAATTTATTATAGTTTGAGGTGTTGTTTTAATTTTTTCGTGATTGATTAAAACATAGGCAGCATTGACAGTTCACTGAAGAATCAACGATAAATCGTTATAAAATTATTTATATAAATCGCCGACGACTTTCTAAATTCGTAACAACTTATTTAAAAATTTTATGAAGAAGACGATCACAAAATTTACTGTCTCCTACAGCTCGATCATCTCCTACCTCGATAAATTTCTTTTTTCGAAAATAAATCACTCGATGCGTAGTGAAAAATTCTGTAAAATAATCTGAAAAATAAGAAAAACTTTCACTTCGAAAAATGTAAGTACCTCCTCAAAGCTAAAGCGATACGTCGCGATGTCACGAAGCCAATGACTGTTTATGAAGAGAGAAAAAAACGTTCGAGTCGAGTGTACGTCTATTCGTTGTCTGAGCGACATATCGGTTGACGTTACGAGTGCACAGCTCGGATAATCGGGTTTTCCGCCATTGAGACTGCTCACGAACTTCGTATTTCGTCGACGACCCCCGAGTTCATCGTCGCGATTAGGATCGGTCTACTTACAGGACCTTTCTCCTCAGCGATCTTCCAGCCAGATAAACCGCCGATAACTGACCCAAGTCCACGATCGCTTTCAATATTTTCCAAATAACAGTGATCTTCCATTCTCGATCTATAAATCACTCGAATGATTTTCGGCGCTGCTTTTATCCTTCGTGTACACTCGTTTTTGTAATGAGATTATTATAACAGCGTCAACCAATCTTCCCTCTGGCGAGAATTTTTTTATGTCACAGAAATTGCCGCTCCTTGGAAAACACAATTTAGACAGTCGTCTGATAATCACACTCTCGTCAAACTCTAAAGTTGGTGAAATTTGACATTGTCTCGTATGGAGAATTCATAAATTTGCACTGAACACAAGTTTAAAAATATATGATTCTTGGGAATTTTTTAAAATATATGTATTTGTAATAGTGTTCATTTTGTATGGACAGTAATTTCAAAACGTTTTACTAACATTTTTTAAATTTTATTGTTCAAACAATGAAAAATGTTTAAATTATTGTTGTAATATGGTCAAGTTACTAATTGATAATTAAACTAACAATAAGAATCAAAAAATTGGCAACCTTTTTAGCAAAAGCCAAAGTCTAAATTTTACAAATTTAACACCAAGAATTTATTTATTGCTGGGATTGTCTGTCCCGCACATCCTTAAGTACAGTTGATTTCATTTACTTGATTCAATCAAACTTTTTTTGAGTGTTGGAATGTCTTTGGCGTTTTCCTTTCTTCTTCTATGAATATTTATTTTCATTTTTTAATTTATTCTTTTTCTTTTATCACCGCAGAAGGATTTATTATTATATTTACAAGTACTCTTCGAATGAAAAATAATTATTTATACGAATAATCTATTTCTATTCAACTATAAAATATTCCAAGTTCTTTCTACAGGGACTAGGAGTTTATTTTATTGGAATAAATTTTCATTCGAAATTTGAGAATATAATTTTTTGAATAATTTTTATTTCAATTTCTACAAAGAACTTCAAAATAATTAAAAATTATTACAAAAGTTGGACAATATTGCTTAATATAATAACTATTATTTCAATTCTTATTAAAAAGAATTCGGAATAAAGTATTATTACTTGGAATATAAGATTATTCAAGTCCAGAGTGAACTTGAATAATAATAATAAGGGTGGTAGATAGATATATTTTATTATACAAGGGAATAAATCCGATGGGTAAAGAGGGGAAGAAATAGTAAGAGAATCCACTTCGTCTCGACCTCAGGACGAAATACATATAGACCAAATAATGAATCAATATGCTGGTTCTTAATATTTATTTCCGCAGTTTAGATGATTGGAACGTATTAGGTTATTGGTATCGATACCGAGGTTTGCAGCTTCATTTTGAATCTTTTCAACCAGGTTTTGATCGATGTTTCGATTGTTTGTAAATATCCAAATGTGTTCTTTGCTGGAAAAAACATTGATTACTCATAACTTTGTACAAATGTACTTTTATTTCAAAGTTTATAAAAGTATTAATCTTATATTGCATATACTTACCAATCGGTTTGACCCAAATTTTCGTAGATAACGGTAATGAGGTATTTTTCTTCACCGGGTTCTGAATGCTTTAAAACGACGAAATCTTCAATTGGTAGGTTTAAGTCCACGCCATTTTTGCTGTCCCACTGAAGCTTGAACTTGTTTTTCTGACAACTGCATTGATCGAATAAATGGCCTTTTCTGGTGACCCGCTTCTCCCTGTTTCTAATTACATTTATTTCGTTTTTTTTATTTAAATTAGAATTTCAAATTCTTATTATTCATCGAATCATAAATTTTGAATACTTACGATTTTTTATTGTAATGTTCGAACAATACCAAATTATTTGGCGATGATCTTTGCCAACGGAAATCAGCCCAATTGCATCTCGAATGATCCATATTCGGTTCGTTAGATCTGAACTGTTCGAACCAAGAATTATAGATCTGAAAATTCAACATATATAAACTTAAGAATGTATGAGCAATAGTTTTAAAAATATAAAATTTTTATAAATTTTATTTGTATTTTGTTCTTAAGCACATGAAAAAATATTGTGACAAATTTGAAATCGTTTTACAGAATGATTTAAGAGTTATCCAACTCCACAGTTCCTGAAATGTAACATTGCTTTTTATGGAGAATTAGTAAAATTGCACCAAATACAAATTTAAAAATATGAAATTCTTGTGATTTTTTTGTACTCGTGATAGTGTTCATTTTATATATATAGGAATTTCAATAAGTTTTATCAAAAAAAATTTCGTTTTATTATACTTAAACAATAAAAAATGTTTAAATTATTGTTAAAATATGCTCAAGTTACTAGATGATCCGCAAACTAATACTAAAAAATAGGCAACTTTTTTTCGTAAAAGCCGGAGTTTGAATTTTACGAATTTAACGTCACAAATTTACTTTTTGCTGAGATTGTCTGTCCCATATATCCTTAAAAATGTTGTTTATACTGATCCAGAAAATGACTAATTTTTTTCACGATCACACATTAAATACCTTCAGCCCTTTAAACAAATTTTTAGATACTATAATTTTTTATTTTTTATTTCCCATTTAAGTAACATTGATATATTGTCTTTTTTTACAATCAAAATGTTGTTTCTATTGAGTAACGTACATATATGCTTATGTATATTTTTGTAGAAAAATTTACGCTCTACAAAAAGATCTCTTATAATTTTTCGATAAAATTTCTATTTTCCAGTTTTTCTTCGTTCGACGTGATTTTTCAGCTTAATTTTATTAAGAAAATGCATGCGTACTTTCTTAGTATATACAAAAATTGTGATAAAAAATTTTTTTTTGATTTTTTAAAAATCAAACGAAGCTTTTTTGATGCAATATAAATAATTGTACAAAATTTTAAAAAGGTTTATCGTTCAGAAGTCAAAGTACTTCATAACAATTTTTCAACGACTTCTAAGAAACTCGTGGAATCGAGACAACTATACCTTAAAAAGTTATTCAAGGGTAAAGTTGAAATTAAGTAAATGTTGAGAAAACTATTTCATAAACCAATTAATTCACTTTTATATTCATTTAGTAAAAACTTATTACTTTTAACTTAATAATTTTACAATTTTACGGATGTGACGTCAGGAATTAACTTTTATTTTGCAATTTTATGATTTGTACATAATGAAATATGCAAATAATTTATACAACTAGACACGAAATATTCTGAGTAGTTAACAACACTTATTTTTTTAATACTTACGAAGTTAATGTCAAAGTTTTTTGCACCATCGGTCCGGATGGATGTCGAGCAATCAGCCCAGGTACCGGCCGTGTAACTCATCACGATCAAAAATATGAAAATCATGGCCATCGTGACTTTTTTTCACTTGTGAAAAAATATAATGCGTTGTGTCATACGACTCTTTGAATTCCGGGTCCTCTTAAGATCACCAGCGTCTGAGGGAGCAGTCACCGCTGTTATTTGCGGAATGAAAAGGAACTCAACAATACAAGGTTCTAGCCGAACGTTCTCTAAACCAAGAATACGTGCAGCTAAGACAACAGTGAAAGTTGAAAGACATCGCAGCTGGCTGTACTGTCCCTTTTTATACCCCAATTTTAATGGGTTTATTTACCGAAAAGAAAGGGGCGTATACATCATTAAATTGAAGTATGTGAGGCCATGGTCATTAGAGATCCTATAGTCACGCGTTATTAGGCAATACTTTCATGGCGCGTACTAGGTGTCATTAACGGATGGAAAGTTTTCTAAATTAACATTGATAGTATTGATAAGAAACTGCGTCAAAAACTAAGTGCGACTGACATTAGTGCCTCAGAGACGAGCATTCTGTAGGGTGATTAGGTCGCCGCTCGTTTTTAAATAAAATATTCGAAATGGCTGCGTTTTGTAGAAAATTTTTTAGATTAATTGAAATTGTTAATACTTATCTTGGCGTATAAACGAAAGAATGAATGAATGAATGTATCTTCATATGATGTCGTGGCAATGTCGTAAGCAAAAAAATACGACATAATAATAATAATAATAATAATAATAATAATAATAGAGAAAAATAATAAAATGATGATAATAAAAGTGAAGAGAATGTGGTATTAAAGGGAAAAAAATGGTTAATCAGTTGCAGTTTCGCCAGCGCTGCCTCTCGTGGATGTGGTGAGGGAGCGAGACCACGAGAGAGACCGGAAGCGAGACCGAGACAGGGAGAGGACGAGAGATCGGGAGCGAGAATGCGACATCAGGGACCGGCAGCAGCATCAACATCAGCAACAACAGCAACAGCACCAGGAGCAGGAGAGACCGAGAGACACGCGAGAAAGGGAGAGAGAACGGGAGCGAGAGCGAGAGAGACATCAGCGGGAAAGAGAGAGAGAGAGGGACAGGGAGGTTTCCGTTTGCGGAATGGAAACGCCCGATCCCGTCTTTGTCTCGTCATCAGCGGCGCTTCTCGCGTTGCAGAGGATCAAGGAGGCTTCCCTGTGAGTTTTCTTCTTTTTTTCACTTATATTTTTTCTGCAAGCTCCAGCATACAATTGTTCCTTTGCATTCTTCTCGTCTAATGATAATGATCATTATTTAAGGTATACTACGGAAAAACCCTTACCGCGTAATCGAGCTCTAATTTTGTATACTTTCAATTTTTATGGCTATACATCTCTCTACAAAAATTCAAACCGATTCACTCATACGTTTACGAAATATTTATTGGCGAAAATCACAATTTTCTGTACCGTTCCATAAGAGCACGTGTTCGATATTGCGATCTTTAACTCTTGGTATCTCGATTTCCTATGAGCGAAACTTCTTGAAATTTTGTACAGCGCTATATAGTACATCGAAAAAGCTTCCCTTAGTTTTTTAAAAAGATTATACGGTTATTTTTTTCATAATTTTCATGTATATACGTAGCAAGTACAAATCACTTTGGATTACCTTGAATTTTAAGTATGACGTTTTTGAAATAATTTGTAACAACTTTTTTCAATAAACCTAAGTTCAAAAATCACATGGTACGGAGAAAAAACAAACCTGAGTTAGCCTCAAATACACGGTATAGATTCTTCCGTGGTACTACCTTAAATGGAAGTTAAGGTTTTCTTAATGGTCAGATGTCGTTACATCTCCAATATGTTATCTAGGAATTTACAAAACATCATTGTATTTAATCTAACGGTGATGTAAATGATTCTAGAGTTACATCGAATTTTATGTGATTTTCGTATATTTGTCTGAATTTAAACACAACAAACGGTGTCTTGATAATAAACTGTTTGATCAATTCTATTTGTCCAAAAAATTTGGGCTTATAACATTAGTTATTACAAAACAAAAAAATATATAAAATTATAGCAAAAAAATAATTTTTCATAAAAAAATGTTGTCAATGACATTAACGCGGGAAGTTCAGGCAATTAACATAAATAAATATATGGTTACAGAACTTTAGAGAGAATTATTATGTAAATTAAAATATCAGATATGACACTAATATACGCGTGAATTAATTTGATTTGACTTACAACCAAAAAAGATTAATGTTATTTTTAAAGTACATTTGTAATATATATTAAATATTTAGTTTTTAATTTTACTATGAAAACTTAATAGAAAATATTTGTTCGATTCTAAAAATTCGTCAATTCACGTCTCACTATAAAAAAAAGAGGTGTACGCTCGAAAAGACAAGAAAAGTGACAAAAAGAACCGAGCATACGAACGACGAAATTCGTGCTAAAGTATAGCAGAGGGAATATATAACGAGATGAGCGAGAAATGAAGAAGAACGAGAGAAATATAAACCGTGAGGAAGGCGAGGAAGCGAAAGGGCGCGCACACGGAGTCCACGATACAAACGAAGACTCGCCGCGGTATAAAACGTCAGGAATAGTTATACTTTTCGTCGATCGTAAATTCGCGATGATCTTCGCTCGGAAATACTCGGCTCTCGGAGAGTTCTCGCGACTGTTTCTCGCGAGAAAGCTGGCTGGCGTGTCACGGGCATCGGAGAGCCGAGCGCATATGCAACACACCACCAAGATATTGTCCATCAAATATGTGCAGACGCTGTACGAGCACGTGTACGCGAGCACACTCGGCCGGAATTTGCCGTACATACAGTGAAATCCTTTAAAAGTTAAGCCCGCATATAGGGGTACACGACGCGGTGGAACCCCCGCGGTGAATCCTAGTACGAGCTCTTGCCGTACTTTACGACACATACGCGACCGCTAATATATTTACACACATAAATATACGTATTTATACACATAACTATTTATTTAAACACATACATACGTATTTACACACATATATATATTGTAATACACACATTTATTTACAATTTTGCATACGTGTTTACACATACATACGTTGGTATTTACAAACATATCTACATATGTATTACACACTTACGTAAGTATTTTCAAACATACATGCATATTTAGGCACATATATACGGAGGGATATATACATATGTTCAAGCCACCTTCAGATTTTTTTGTACCTCTGATTTTTTAACAAATTTTTGTGTTTTAATACTGATTGAGATTAAGCTTCGTGACAATTTTCAGACTTTTTTATCAAACCGTTTCGAAGGTACTAATTTCTGAAAAATTACGCTATTTTTTCCAAAAGCTCATTAACTTCATGAAAAATAAACCAAATTGAATTTTTTTTTGGAAATTTTCTATCTTGAAAACAGAAAATTTGAAAACATAAAATATGAGTGTAAATTATTGTGGGCACGTTTGAATTCGATGGTTGTACACGCGACAGTTTCGAAATACCAAGATATCCGTAAAGTATTCGAACAAATGCTCATGTTTAACAACGATTTTCTTAAAAAATAGGTCGATAACCCCACTTTTCTTCAAAACGATAGGATTCGTAGGAATATACTTTATTTAAATTCTGTTTTTCGCAAGAATCTTACGATTCACTATAAATAGATTCAATGTTGAAGTGAGCTGATGTAAGAATTTTCGTATTATCGATATATGCTTTGATCATGAAAATGAGCGATTTCAAATAATTTCTCGGTACCCTAAAATTTTCCAAGAAGCTTATCATTTATAAGTTCTAAAGCCTCTAATTTTTTAAAATATATCTGATGAATTATTTAAAATGATAGAACTACCTTAAGGTAGTTCTATCATCATAGTAATCATTGTAATGAGATTTCGTTGAAAATTTGTGCAAAATTTCTTTGATATGATCTACATACGTGTATCAAATTTAAAAGTGTTTCACCATGTAGATATCGAGATATGTCATAATTTTCACAGCTCTCCCATAAGAGCACGTGTTAAATATCGCAATTTTTAACCCTAAATATCTTGACTTCTGGACGGTGAAGCTTGTCGAAATTTTACACAATTTTTTATAGTACTTCAAAGAAGTTTTCCTCAGTTTTAAAAAAAAATCTCATTACTTCATTATTCATGATTTTCATAAGTATATAACGAGCACGTATCACCTTGGACGACCCTAAATTTTGAGTATGTTATTTTTGAATCGATTTACAACAACTTCTCGTAATAAACTTAAGCTCAAAATGATATGGTACAGAGATAAATGAAGAAACAAATTTTTGATTTGAATGTAGTGTTATAGAACTACCTTAAAACTGAAAAATAAAAAATTCGTACGCTCAGGATCTATTATCAATATGGAAACTTTCATACGTATATTTACACACATACGTACAATAAAAATAATTACAAATAAATACACACGCATGTACACGCCTGTTTATACAAACACGTGGATAGAAACGAGAGACGGAAAACTGGCGCGCCGCGAGTGAAGCGCGTCTTTCTCTTCAGCTCTTAACGTATCTATCGGCGATCGCGGGCGAAAAGGGAGATCGGTGGCGCCTGACGCTTCCACGAACGCGAGAGGATCGCTTTCAGCAGAGAGAGGAAAAATGAAGCGATGGCTCACGTACGCTGGAGAAACGCGCGGCGCTTCTGTGTCCGTCCAATAATATATGTCGAGATATATACGTGTATTATTATTGTGGATTATAGAAGAAATGAGATCGATCGTCATTTTTCAATCATCCTGACACTTTATCGATAGCGGCGCGTCTCTGGGAGCCGAGATATTCGACGCATCCCTCTCCTCTCTCGCGCCGATGATCCGTCCATCGCCATATTCTTCGTCTGTATATACTATATTGTATATATGTTTCATATATGTATTATTATTATTTTTTTTTTGATAAATTCATGAGAAGACAAATCGCTCGGATTTCTCGAATACGCAATACGATCGATACATTATTGAAAGACTCTTCATCATTTTTTTATACCGCGTTCTTCGCGCACATGTACGAATTAATATACGCGCGAGGAATGCTCGCGTCTGTCGCCGCGCGTTGTAAACTTCCGACGAATATGAGAGCTTGTTTTCATCGATGCGGAAAGCCCTGAAAATTCCGTCAGAATAAATAAACGGTCGTGGAGACAGCCAGCGAGAGATTTGAAAGATCGAGGGAGGAAGTCTCCGCGTAATCTCTTCTCGATCATCATACTTTTTACGAAGTCATATAAAATGGTGAAAAGATGTATTTGAATTTTTTAACGCGTTGCGGGATAATAACTTATGACACTCGTGGAGCTTGGCCGCTTTTCGATCATGGGAGAAGCTCTGGGACACGCTTTGGAAATATAAAAAATAAGGAAGGATAGAAAAATCGGGAAATACATGAACATCGTTTCAAATATTATGAGATTCTGCGTAAGGTAAACGTCCCAATGGTTGAACATCTGAGTGAAAAGTTCCTGTTTTTTGTACTTTTGAAATATTTATACAAAAATATCTACTTTAAATTCACTTATATATATTACACATTTTTACAATCCAAAAACTTATTTTATGTTTTCGTTTCAAACAATATTTATATACTAAATAAATACTAAACATGTGAAGATGCAGATAGTTCAACAAAAAAATCGATTATATTATTATAGTCTAACATCCCAGACAGAAATTTTGGTACGGCTGCCGTATCTGATATCCGGCCCTGATCTTCTAATCGCCAGGATTTGCTGTAATAGAGCATGATCAGAATAGATCAGGCATCAAGCAGCCTGAAAATACTATGTCAGGCTGCCCTATCAGACCTGATATAGCTTAAATAATATAACTTTTTGGAGCCACACCAAAGACACTATATTTTTTTGAAAACTCATAACCTAAGCTACAAAAACCTAAAACCCGTTTTTTCTTAATATTTGTTTGGTGCAGAGCTACGAATTTTTAACGAAATTCCGTTTTTTTTACTTTTTAAACTATTTTTCAATTTTTATTAATAATGGTTTTTAAAGTTTGACATTGGCAACTTTTAGCCATATGTAGTACACACTTAAAAAAATAATTCAGAATTTTTAAAAGTCTAAAACACTTAAAAAATTGACTGTTTCCTAAAAGACCCAGTGTACACACAGTGTATCAAAAAATATAGTGTACACATGAGGAGTTTATAATAACATCAGTTATAGGAATAGGGATAGGGTTAGGGATAGTCAGAACTCGATACTATTCTGAAAAATGATAATTTTTAAATGGATGCTGTTTTTTTTCATCAATGGTGCAATAAACACCATCCATTAAAAAATATTCATTTCTCAGAAAAGTTTCGAGCTCTGCCCCCACCCCTGTCCAGAATTGAACAAAAATTTATTCCAATAGTTGAACGCTACGTAAAATGCGCCTTTTTCTAAAAAATAATCCATATATATTGGATTGGAAGAAATGATAAAAACGAAGGAGTAAAATATAGAAATGATCGTTCAACTCTTGAGACATCTCGCAGTTGAATAAAATAGCGCGAGTTCACCCCCTACGTACGCGAGTGCACTACCAACGCTTCGCCGAGAATCCGAGCGAGTCTGGCTGCGGGGAAAAAAGGAGAAAAGGAAAAATAGAGGATGCGGAGAAGAGTCCGGCGGCACGAGCGAACGGATTTATGCCAGTTTAAGCACTGGGCGCACCTCTGGCGCTCGTGCGCATCCGCCTCGCGACACACACGCGACGGAGATGGAGAGAGAGAGAGAAATCGCGGAGACTTTTGACGCTCGCGTCGCCTCCCCGTTTCGATGAAATATGACTTGCCAGCGAAAATTATAGGAGAGCTTCCTCGCCTTCTATAAATATGTATTGTATATAGGCGCGTGCGAGCGCGTCTTATTCTCGCTCGTAGCAACGTCCCCGACGTGTCTAACCCGAGGTAACGTTACTGCGAAACTCGCACTTTACCAAGACTGACCTTTCGCAATAATTTTCTTCGCCGAGGCGAAAGACTACGTTTCGAGAAGCTTCCGCCGTCAACTTTTCTCGATCACCGGAATTCTCTGCCTTCCTCTCTTTCAGACGGACACGAAATAGACTCTTCAACGAGTAGACAAGATTAAATTATGCCATTTACTCTTTTTACTTTCACTGCTAAAAGATGATTACTTGAAAAGCGTAAAATACAATTTTTACACAGATTAACCACGTAGATCTTGTACGTTTCTTTCATCACACAATAAGACTTTTATTTACATCTTTTGAATAATTATTGGCACATGATATTGGTTTATAAAAATACTTTTTTTTGTTAAATAGAATAAAAAAGATGTACTACTTAAATTAAAAATTCATCATTCATGTTTCAAACAACACAACAGGGTATATGACTTTTTATTACCTTTTTAATTAGTTTTGCTTCAAGTTATTGTACAAAAGTAATTCAACAATCAAAAAATAATATCTGCAAGATAAAGCATATACACTGTAAAAAATCTGTGTTAATTTAACACCATTATTGGTCTATATAGTTCCCACCGTTTGGTGTAGAATGGCATGGTGTTAACAAATGTGGTTTGATATGCTGTGTTAAATCAGTGTAAATAATCAACACCGTAATATAAACACCATTTAGTGCGTAATATTAATTAAGTATTATTTTTTATTGTTTTCCTCTCTCTGAATGCAGAGATTTACCCTGATGTAGGGTAATTTACTATCTATAGACTTGTTCTTTTAAAAAAACTTTTTGTCTACTATTTTTTTTTCATTATACACGTAACATTGATGTTAGAGTAGTTTTAAGTGTTCTGGCATTGTTTCAAAAATTTTTATACTTAGGTATCAGTTCTTTGAAACAATTATGCTTCCCCTCAAACCTGATTAACGAAAGAGTACTAGAGGACCGATTTGTTTAATGATATTTGGATTATGGGTCATAAAATGATGTTTTAGTATACCAATCTTCAGTCAAGGTACCTGATACTAAATTTTTCGCGTTCATTCTTGTCCGTTTATTGCCACTTAATAAAGTGAACTGCCAGAAACGTAAACAAAGTTTTATCACTGAACAGGGATGGACGAAGCTCGATACTTTTCTGAGAAATGAAAATAATTTTTCAATAGGTGATGCTTATTTCATCGATGGTGCAATAAACATGATCCATTGAAAAAAATTTATTTTTCAGGAAAGCATCGAGCTCTGCCCACCCCTGTTGCTGAAAACATCGATTTTTAAATCCGTGAAATCAGCAAGTAATACCGCTCTACATCTTTTACCAATCACACCGGGGTGTTATTATTTTACACCATTTCCTTTTACCACTCACACTATTTGGTTAACACCAGGAAATTTTTTACAGTGTACAATTTTTTGTACAAACAGTTTTTTTATGTTATAAAAATGTTATGTTATGTTATATAGTAATTAATATATATGAAGCTTTGAATGGAATAGAATATACAATAACGTTGTTGAAAATAATAACTATAAATACTGAAGAAAATAAACGACGAACTGTCTCGATTTGAAAAACAGTTTGTTGAGAAATATGTGAAAAGTCAAATTTGAAAACGATTCATCAAAATTTTATCAGACGTTGAATTTTTACGTTGTTTGTATGCGAAATTCATGCAATCATATATTTGCTCTAAATATTGATAAAAATCGGTAACATCGCCATTAAATTTATATCATTGTTTGCTATACATATCGTTTTGATAACAAAGTTTTTAATTCGAAAAGGTTTTACAAAATTTTTACATAAATCTTCTTTGACGTTATGTGTACACATATGTAAAATTTTAGGAGGCTTTTCCGCACGAAAGTCGAGAGCACGATTAATTTTAATAATGCAATTTTCAACAATAAATAACGATAAAACCTCTTAAAATCCTGTATATATTTTTATATAATATACAAGTAGAATTATTTTATTTTTTCTAAAAAAATACATAAAAAATGTTTTTTTTTTCCAAAATTGGCTCTAATAGCAAAATAAATCATTTTGATTCGATTTGCTTTGACTCGATTTTATTTTATGCATCTTTTGAGTCGTATTATTTTATTTTTTCAAAAAAATATAAAAAATTTGTTTCCAAAATTGATGGTTAATACCGAAATAAAAATCATTTTAATTCGACTGTCACGGTACAACCTTAAATGAGCGACGATTCGTGGGAGGTCCGGCACTTTTCTGCACCCGTATACAATTTCCGTGCGAACAAAGTTCCGCACAGGAAAGAGAATTTTCTCGATTCTTGGAAAGAGAATCGCAAATCGGGATACAGATTTGTACGGGCGAGGAGAAACGTTGAAGCGAGCGATGGCGTAATTTCTGATACGCAAGAAAATCGATGCGGGCTGGAAGCTCCCGCGCGGCTAAAAGGCCGCATTGGAGATAGGCGCTTGTGCAATTAACCTGTAAAAACGGTAATCAGCGTCGTTCCCTTCAAGAATCAGAGACGCTTTGATTTACGTGAGATTGCACGCGGAAACGGATTGGAACGGTTGATATTTCCTCGCCGGATTAATACGAACCGTGCAAATTTATTACTCTTATTTAAGATTTTATTCAATAAAACGTGTAAAATTGCTATACACACTCTACAATTTTGAAATTCTACAATTTTTAGATTCTGCGAACTAAAACATCCAAGCCGTTCGCTATTTTTTTGCAGTTTTTCTGTCATTTTATTTATATTTTTTGTACTATATATTGCGATTGAGTTATATTTTTTTAGATGTATATTTTTGATTTTTTCAAAAAATAAATTTATAGTTCTCATGAAAGTTTAATGTTGGCAGATTTTATAAAAAAAATTGCACAAACTTTATTTAAGGTCGGAGTCGTGTGAAAATCATTTCAGAGAGAAATCTTGAAAAGTTTGCACAGATCTTCTTCGATGTAATGTTGAAATGTATGTCAAATTTTATAAAGCTTTACCATCTAGTAATCGAAATATTAATTGTTGAAAATCATCGCATTTTTAAATCTCTCCTAATAAGAGCCCATTTATAATAATAAATATCTCGATTATTTATAATAATAATATTAAAATCATCTTAATTGAAAAATATCGCATTTTTATATCTCTTCTAATAAGAGCCCATTTATAATAATAAATATCTCGATTATTATACATAGTAAAGTCTTTTTAAATTTTGCGTACATGTTAATATGATGTCAAAAAAGATCAGTTTAAATTTTGAAGAAATTATATCTCAAGAAAATTCAAGTCATGATTTTACATTTAGTTAACACGTACAGCCAAATTTTTGAATAGCGACTATCATGCGACTCCTACCGTAATATAATTTACATATTTTTTGTTAAAAATCGAAATTTTTCGCGCTGTTCCGTAAGAGCACATATTTACAGAAAGTATTTGTATTTTTTTGCAGAGTTTTTCACAAAAGACCAACGTTAGCGAGCGGTATCGGGCTCAGCGGAAGAGGAAACAGCGGGATTAGCGCGGGAAACGGGACTAATCTGAGCGTCGACGGCGACTGTGGGGACGCGCTCAAGAGGCGCAAAGTTCATCGATGCGACGTCGCGGGCTGTGACAAGGTTTACACGAAGAGTTCCCACCTAAAAGCTCACAAGAGAACCCACACCGGTAAGTTTGCATCGTTGGCTAATATTTATGCAATTTAAATGTTTTTTTATTACACAAATATTTACAAAATCGTAAACCTAATTTCGTCATAAATGTTCACTAGTAGTTCGATCTATTGTCCATATTCACGAACTTCTTCTTCTAATATTTTATATTGATCCTTTTATCACTGAATGTGTTCTTAAATTATCAAATTGACCTCTTTTTTACATAATATTGTAAAAAAAATATTTGAAAGTCACTTTTTCTAAGGAAAGTCTTTACACAAGCGGTTCATCGTACTCTCGTTCCCTACTTTATTCCTTTTTCACACTCCTTTACCTATTTTTCACTCTGAATTATTTCTACACTGAGAGAAATCATGCATGGCCCAAAAACAGTACTCGTGCTGTGAAAAACGAGGCAAGCATATTTACAGGTTGTGCAATTGTTGAAGAAAAATTAATGGAAAATTAATGAAAATGAAATTAATGAAATTAATGAAAATTCTTTGAGACAGCATACTCTCTGAGTTGAGGTGATGTGAAACGCCCCATTTTTAGTGAATTTTCGGAGAAATCCCACGTCCGTATATTTTTCAAGCAAATGAAGTGAAATTTGAATATGTTATGAATTTCAAAGAACGAAAAAAAAAATAAACAAATTAAATAAAAAACTTAAAGTAAACAATTTTTTTTTGTTTTTTGAAATTCCAAGAATGTCACATGCACTAGAGTATACTCTGCATAACATATTCAAATTTCACTTATTAATTTGCTTGAAAAATACGAGTATGGTATTTGTTCGAAAAATCACTCGAAATTGGATGTTTCACGCATCATCTTAACTCAGTAAGTATGCCCCAAAGAATTGTCATTAATTTAATTTTCATTCATTTTCCATTAATGTTTCTTCAACAATTGCATAACCTGTAAATGTACTTGCCTCTTTTTTCACAGTGCACGAGTACTGTTTTTGGGCCATATGCATGATTTCTCTCAGTGTAGAAATATAATTCAGAGTGAAAAATAGGTAAAGGAGTGTAAAAAAGGAATAAAATGGGTATAAGGAGACTACGATAAACCGCGTGTAAAGATGCGCAACATAGAAGCGTCGAGAGTACTTCCTGCGCAGCCCGGGGTTCGCCTGTGTCGCGGCGATGAGGGAGAGAACGAAGTCGCGGCGCGCCCGCATATAAAACTCGTCGAGGCGTCCGACGTAAATGGGAAAAGGAAATCTCTTTTTACGCGTTCTATTAGACGCCCCGTGCGCCTTAACTCGATGCAGATATTACCCCCGAGAGCCAATTATCAAGATTTTTCCCACGTCAGCGCGATAATGTTCGAACCGGAGCGCCGAATAATCGCGAGAACTCGCATTCCGCGACGCGAACTTTCAACAATGCAAATTCATTTCGCCGACACCGCGAGCTATCATTGTCCGAGAGCCGGCGATAAATCACGTAGGCTCGGGAGAGTGACAAAAAGTGACAGCGAATTCACGTGGATTCACAACACGCATAATGCAAGCTCGGAAAAAATCCAACCATGCGCTATGAGAAAATAAGCAACAGGCTTTTTCTCTCATTATCCAATTTACGTGAGCTCCGATCTACTCGCAATCATTTTTATTATTCCGCTGCTTTTTTGTGATAGACACTTTTTTAAGACTCCGTTAATTATACGAACGAGTTAAAGAATTTAAAAAGTGTCCATCGCTGCGTTATTATCTAAAGAGATAAGAAAATAAGAATGTTGAGACACAAAAGTAATTATGAACTATAATGTTATTTACACTTAAAACTCAATATTGGGAGAAATTGTATTTAAAAAAAAAACGAAGACACCAAAAGAATTTTTAAAGTTTCCATCGTTGTTTTATTATCTAAAGAGATAAGAATAAAAATTTTGAGACGCAAAAGTAATTATGAACTAGAATTTTATTCAAACTTAAGACGCAATATTGGGAGAAATTGTATTTTTAAAAAAAGCGAAGACACCAAAAAAATTTAAAAAGTTTCCACCGCTGTTTTATTATCTAAAGAGATAAGAATAAGAATTTTAAGACGCAAAAGTAATTATGAACTAGAATTTTATTCAAACTTAAGACGCAATATTGGGAGAAATTGTATTTAAAAAAAAAGCGAAGATACCAAAAAAATTTAAAAAGTTTCCATCGCTGTTTTATTATCTAAAGAGATAAGAATAAGAATTTTGAGACGTAAAAGTAATTATGAACTAGAATTTTATTCAAACTTAAGACACAATATTGGGAAAAATTGTATTCTAAAAAAAAACGAATACACCATGCATAAGAAGGATGTATTTTTTTCAAATACGTATTCTGTTTTAATTTTATTTTTTGATCATGCACAAAACAACTTACTTGAAAACTTCTTGCATGTGCAACTAATTTTCTCTTCCTTCAAATTTTTACATTTTTATTATTTGTTTTAAAATAAAAACACAGCAATAACTAATAACAAATTTCTTTACGCTTTTAAATATGCTATTTGTGAAAACTTATTAAATAGTTCGATGATGAACGCGTGAAAGAATTTAGGTTAAACATGTCACATAAAATTGTTATTATTAATTTATAATCTTACCTAAATAATTCGTTGAAAATTTGCAATAAACATTCTTCAAGATAATATTATAGTGGTTCAAAATTTTACAATGATTCACCATCTAGAAAATAATTTCCAGAAGATGGATAATATTAAAATTAGATAAGTTTTAATCAAGACAAGTAATACATTAATCTCAATATACACAAAATTTCATTTACATACTATCTTTTCCTTCTTTTAAACCATCCTGAAAATTAGAAATTACAATCTTCTATATATTTCATGCAGTAAAACGAAGAATATTTTTGTACAACTTTTCAAACCACTTTCGTATAACAACTCTCCAAATATCAATCTCTCTTTTCAAATCGTAACCGATAATCACGAATAGATTTTTAAGTGTCTCTTACACAATAACGTCAACAATTAATCAATATCATTAACGCTTAATTATATCAAATAAAAAGTGCTGTATTTATTTTAATTAACAAATGTGGGCATTCATGGCTCTGCCTTGGTCATTAATGACGATCGGAACTACCACACATTTTGATCCACAATAAGAAACAAGAACGATCATTAGATTCAATTTTCAATGATTGGGATAATCTTCAAAGGAAAAAAAGAATAATATGATAGTTCGTTCGGACATAGCGATAAATCTAATCAATTCTTTTTTTTCTCGTTGCTCATTCACAATTGTTTCTTCGAATTCAGAGATTTCCGGCATCGCGTATAAAACCAATGGCAGGTACACGCGCGGGCATCCACCTACACGGTGGCGTAGGGTGGAGAGAGTGTGGAGGAGGGGGGGGGGAGGAGAGAAGAGTGCAAAGATCAAAGACTTGATCGCAAGGCCCGAGTCTCTCGTATTAGGTCCGAGAAGGAATTTCCGGTGGGTGCATGTACCTGTCCCCGATCCTGAATCACGTTAAACAATATACTTTCTACCGGGTGTCACAAAGATCGACGTTCAGTCTAAGAAAATTCAATATATTAATTTTTTCGACAGTGCGTTAGCTCAACTCTTTATTTCTCTACGCATGACGATATTTCATCTTGAATTTGGCTGCTTCAAAAAAATTGACTATTTTGGAATAAATTTACTCAAAAAAAAAACTCTGCAGTTTTAAAAAGCCAAATTCAAGATAAAATATGGTAGTAAGTAGAGAAATAAAGAGTAGAGCTAACGTACTGCCATTTTTTCCTAATATGTATCAAATTAGAACTACATTTTCGCAACTGAAATAATTTTGACATCGTTTTCAAGAGCCAAATTTAAACCAATTAAAAAGTTTATGAGTAACGTGACTAAACATTCTTATCGGCTTGTCAGGCTCGTTCATTGGCTTAACTCGCATCGTATGTTTATGACTTTCGAAAATTACTCATTATTCAACTTGGAATTTCATTGTAAATGCGCTTTTTCATCATCGATGTTAAAGTGGTTGATCTGTTAAAAGAGCGTCGATACATATTCTTAAAAATTGACTTCAATTTTATTTGTGATAGCACAGATTCCACGGTCACTTCGAAAACGCAATTGACTCAAATGTCTTCAATTTTTTGTCAATAAGAACAATATTTGTCCAGCCCACGCAGATTAATGGTAAAAATAGGCTGATATTTTGATTTGTTCGAAATATCAATAATCAGCATGTTTAAACAAATCGAGTTTTACATCTTTTGCTATCTCGCACTCACAAGATAGCAAATAAATAAATTAATTAATTAATTAATTTAAACTCGTAAATTACTTTGAACGTCAAAGAAACGTCATAAAAACAGAAGAAACTTTTGGATTTGACTCATTTCACAGATGAGCGACAGCTCAACTTTTGGGACATCCGTTATACGTTCATATTAACGCTGATAAATGCAAGTGTAAGTGTGCGCAGAGGCGAGTTTTACTATCCGTCTACCGAGGCCCGAGAGAGCAAGTCAAGACGGCTGCGGGGAGGGCGTGGTCGTGAGAACCAGGATCTTTCGTCCGGTCCAGCGCCAGCCTGAAACTCTCAGAAAAGTCGAGAGAAAGAGTCAGAGACGAAAGATCGCGGTTCTCAACCGGATACTGCGGTCTAACGCCTCTTTCATCCTCTCTTCTTTTTTATTTTTGTCCTCTCTCTCTCTCTTTTTCTTTTGCCCGACACCTTTATTCAAACTCTCACTCTCTCCCAATCATTATACTCATTCTCACTTTTACCCCCAGCAAATTCGTTTCAAGGTAGTTGCATGTAATAGTGAGAACAATTAGTCTCGAGTTCGTGGAATAAAAATATAGCCCCAAAAACAGTACTCGCGTACTGTCAACAACGAGGCGAGTACATTTACAGACTGCGTGATTATTGTGGAAAAAATTGATGAAAAATATTCTGGGACAACTTACTGAGTTAATGGAAGTATAATTTTTGAGTTTGGGAAATTTTAGTATGGTTATAAGTTTAAAAAAACACTCGATGAGTATGCTGTCTCAGAGAATTTTTTATCATTTTTTTCTAAATTCAAAAATTATTTTTGAACGATGGATTTTGAACTTCTCAAAAATTTTGAAGTTTTGTCAATCGCTGGCTTGGATAGTTGGGATAACAGCTAGCTTTATGCGGTAGCAGTTGCGAAAAAAATGATTGAAAAGAAATTTTGATGCAATCGAAACCGCGGCATCTAATTCGTAATGATGTATACATAGTGAGAAAATGACATCCTTATTTATAAAGTAGAACTGTCACGCTTGGAATGAAATAGACCTTCCGAGATTCTGATTGGCTCTTGAAAATTTCGTTTTCTTCCCATGGTGATTGCAATTAAATTCACAGATATAAACTGACAGCTCATAAAAAATAAACTGACAGATCCTCAAAAAGTCAATTTGACTCTAGAAGCAAAAGTTAACACGGGCGAAGCGCGTGTTGCATACCCTAGTTATTTATTAGAAAGAAAAAAAATTGAAAATATCGGTCTTTACTGAATTTTTCCAACCCTACAATATCAATTTAATATTAATATTGAAAATTTGGAATGATGAAATTCTGTCATCAAAATTACTTGCTTTAAAAATAACATAACAGTCGCGGCTCTCGGCTGTAAATTACACTTGTCTCAGTCGCTGCCGCGACTCTTGATACAAAAAAAATACACCACTTCTTTTTTTCCAAAATGATACGAAATCTTCACTCAAATTGGTGTTATCGAAGTTCAAATCTGCCCGAAAGATATGTAGGTCAGTATTCTTCTTCTTGTTGGTATACGATTTCGTAAATTTTAGTCTACTCTCTTGATTTTCGTCCACAAACTATTACGTACGAATTAACACGGCAAAGCTTTTCTGTATACGTGCAAACGCGAAAAGGTGCGCATTCTGGCATACGTAACCACCCGGAGAAACACGTTTCGCCCATTAGGCCACCATTATAAATCGTGGACAGTTTCGCGAAATTGCGCTCGTGATTCTCGCCGACGATTGCTCACGCTTGCCACACTCGAACGCGTATATAAGTGTCTACCAGAGAAACCCAGCTACCGAAAACGAAGATTCGGAAGATCGAAAACTCCAAGATAGGCCCAAAAATGTCGAGAATACACGAACACTAAGTGCGCACGTATTTTATTATCACTATTGATATTTATTATCATTATTGATACTCGTGTCAAAGGTGCAAAAATGAGTTTTATTGCAATGTCAAATGTTCTTATCAAAACTTGTCAATTTATTAGATCAATAATTCAAATGGATTCCTAAAAAACTGATAATTGTTGAAAAAAGAGACTTAAGGGTGGTCCTTACATAAAGGTCAAGTTCGAATAAGCTAAAAATAAAAACACGTCAAGAATGTAATTATTGAGATAAGAAATATTTTTCTTAAAATATTGTTAAAATAATTTATATAACTTTTGAGAAAGCTCTGCCTATTCATAAAAAAATGTTCACATCATTCGAAATCGAAATTATGGATTCTTATATGCAAGGTCTTGAAAAGTTATGATCTTTGACAATATATATCTATTTCTATGCTGTCAACTCCTCTGAAAATTTACACACATTTTCATATAATACTAGAGAAAATTTTCTGCTTAAAACTGTCACTAACAGCTGAGGACTCATTAAGTTAATTTGATCAACTTTGAAATATTTATATTTTGGGATATCTCATTTAGGACAAAATTTTCATGTACTTTTTGTCACATTATTAAAAATGTAAATAAAAAATTGAACAAAATTTAAATATCTTTTCGAAAAGATATAATCAACTCACTATCATATGAAGGTTTTAATGCGAATAATATATGCTAATCGAAATTCTAAATTTTTAAATAAATATACCATACGTCTAACTAGAAATTATTTATGCCTCCACCGTATCTAAATAATTGAGAAAAAAACTCTACAATAGTATTATTATTTAGTTAAATTATTCTTAGTTATAATAATAATCATTACTAATATCTTCAATTATCTTATATATTGTTACGTTGATGTTATTAATTACGTGTAATTACGTGTAATTAATAACATCAACGTAACAATATATAAGATAGAAACCTCTCCAGAAACATTACATAAAAAATTCATATAATTCTCTGGTGTCTGATGTATATATTATGTTAATTATGTGACAGATTATTCACGCCCTATGCACAAGGCAAGATGACTGCATAAATTCTTGAATCTTTAGGTCTAATTTTCTTTGCAAAGGGTTCATCAGCTACGTATGGAAACTTTACTTATTGAAAATTCAATTTTATTCCTCATCGTATTGAACCATCTTATCTTCGGCTATATTTCTAGACCTCGACTTTTCTTTAGAAACTCGTAAATAAAGGAGGTTCACACACGTTTACCACGTGAAAATTATTTTTCAACTTTTTTCAACGTTCAAATTATTGATATTTCGTCAAAATCCAAAGATCGGCCCATTTTTGCAACTAACCTGCGTGGATTGAACAAATATTATTCTTACTGACAAAAAGAATTGAAGATATTTGAACCAATCACTTTTTTCAAGTGACTATGGGATCTGCGGTATCACCTGAATATAATTCCCACCAAAAAATAGAGATATTTTTATTTAAAAATCGCGCATTTTTTCGTGACTTTCCACAAGAAGGCGTGTTTAAAGTCGCAATTTTATACAATACATATTTCGACATCAGCACGATGAAGCTTTCTTAAATTTTAAACGCATTTTAATATGTCATCAAGGAACGTTAATATTAATTTTTGTCAGATTATCTTTAAAATAATTTCACTTGATGATTTCCCTTAACTTACACGCAAAACGAATGCGCGTGGGCAAACAAGCACATGAACCTGCTTAAATAAAAAAAAACAGGAAGGTACGACGACAAACGTCATCAAACGTCACATTCGAGGGAGAGATGTTCGATTGCTGAAATCTCGTTTAAATCACATTGTAATCTAACGAGCTTTCTCTCAACTAATGTCAGTGATTTTTATATATTTTTTTGTTCTGTTCTTTTATGACTCGGCCGTTAGGAACGCCTTAGCGAAATATATTTGCATAGAGGATCGCAACGAGGCATATTATAATAGCCGAGGGGCAGCATCTTTATATACGCCATCGCGTTCGTACGTGCGCTTGGAAATTAAAAGGTCGTATAGAGGGTCTCAGAGGCTTCGCCTCCACGGATATGCGAGCAGGAAAATTCGCGTGTATCCGTGTGGAAGAAAGGGATCCTCTGCGCCGTGTACCCGCACGAGAATAGTAAACGATAGTTAGCCGCTGTAATATATACTGTTCAAGGCGCTTACCGCATAGTCCTGGCCAGTTCGTGTACACGTTTTTCAGACTCATCAGACATTATTATCTCTCGTGTATTTGTTCTACGGGGTACAGTATCGTTACACGGAACACCGGAACACAATCCGCTCTTCCTAACGAGAATCATCAAATGTTCCAAATAAATACATATAGTTATCTATATTGAGACAGAAAATTCTTTTTTTCGAGTGCTGCTGAATTTTCTACATCTGGTGTGGTCTGGATCAAGGACTGCCAGGACTCTAGGTTTTCTTTTACTTTGTCAATAATTTTGGGCGTTTGCTATTTCAGAAGAACTAACAATTCTTACTAATTTAAAAGTTATATTTTTAATTCGACGAGAGACTCTCTTCCCAGAGGGGGAAGTTGAGGAACCGAAAGTGAGAAGATAATAAGGAAGATTTCGAGAAAAGAAGGAATCACATAACAGGTACTTACATGTACCAGTAATTTATTAGATCCTCAGTATGGAATATATACACAAAATTTTCTCTTTTACAAAATAATTCAATTTTGACTGGACAAGTAAATAAATCTTTGACAAAAAAAATTAATTTTGATAAATGATATTAATTGAAGATTCCCTCGAGAATCTTAAATGACTTTGAATGTCAGAAAAACGTCATAAAAACATAAGAAACTTTTGAATTTGACTGTCACAGACCAGCAACCTTAAAATTTGATTCACACATGGAAATCGTTGTATGACGAAGATTTGTGCAAATTTCCAACAAAACCTTGAAGAAAACGATTCTTCTCTAGAAGTACCTCGAAGCCATGGAATAATGAATACATGGTTGTATTAGAAAAAAGAAGATCGCGGACATATGGCGTGATTGATGACGGACAGGATTTTTTTCTCGGGATGAGACTTCGTGTATCGATTAAGTCGAATTAACCCGGGCGATCTCCGTATTCGATGCACGTACGTGCTTGTTTTCGTATACTATAAAAGCTGAAGGGGGGGTTTGGTGTACGTCCGAGATGGTGGTCTCGGGAAGTTCCGCGTTCGTATCGTCGCGAAGAATCCTCGGAAGACGCTTTAACGTCGAAGGAAAACTTCGACGTACGAACACAGAGAGCCGGCGCTCGGCTTGTATACCGTTGTGGCAAATTCCTGTCGTGACGAAACGTCCGCGGCCTTCCCTGTTCCGCGCTCCGGACGCACACGGACTCGCGAGCGTGGAACATACTCGCGCCGCTTCTGTTCAGCGGACCTACCATTAACAATGCACATTCGCGTTATTCCGCTCGAGGCGATCACCAACTGCATTCCGATCGTCTTCGATTTAACCCCTACGATACCTACGGGGAATGACGAAGAAAAAAGATGGTCGCTCGAATTTTCCACCCCTCTCTTGTAAAACTTTTTTACGAAAGATTCAGATAGTACATCGACGAAACGATCTTTTTTAGGAATTTGTTAAAATTTTGCATTAACTATCTTTGATGCCATGTGCATGTGCGTATTAAATTTTAAGAATTTTCTCTGTATAGAATTCGAGGTATTCATTCATCGAAAATCATCATTTTTTTCTACTCTTACATTAGAGTACGTATTAAATATTTGTGGTATTCAACTCTGAATATCTTGACTTCTAAGAAGTAGCACTTTTTTAAATTTGTTATAGCTTTTTATAGTACTTTAAAGAAACTTTTTCTAGTTTTTTTTTAATTCTAAAAAACATTTTTTAAATATTTTTTATACATACTTATCAAGTACAAATTATACCTTGGTTGTTTAAAGGTTCAGTCTAAATTTTTTTTTCGATATAAAATAGTGCATGTTAAGGTGGTTGGTCTATGACAGTCAAATCCAAAAGTTTCTCCCGTTTTGATGCCGTTTTTCTGACGTTCATAGTGATTTGCGAGATTAAGTTTATTAA
>JAPYYW010001261.1:0-58971 GCA_030522545.1 Cremastinae sp. A BG-2022a | reverse complement strand
ATAACTTTTTAAAAAATGCATGTATTAACGTAATTCCAACGCCATTCGCTTAGTTTTGCAAAAATCTTTAAAAATCACACTTTATAAAGTTCATTTCGTTAAGAAAAAGGAAAGTTATTGCTAATTGAAATTTTCATGGGTCCATGAGACCCAGTGTGACTCACCAAATTTTTTGAAATTTTTTTTTCGATTTTAACAGCCTATTCGATCGGAAATTTCCTGTAGATAACGAAAATGCTACTTATTCGGGGCGAAATCCAAGAATTCATATCGAATAAACCAAAAAACTGGATTTTCGATCAGTTTTTCTATTACCGCGAGGGCGCAAAGCCTGCTAGTCTATATATCTGGAGAATATGTAATCTATAGTCAACCGTCAATCGGTGAATTTAGCAACGAAGTTGATCGAATATCCGATCGGAAGGGATGAAAATGAAGGAACCACGGATCGCAGATATGTAGGCAATTTTCCGAAAATTTCGAATAATTTTACGGTGTGCTTCGGGGGTTGAAAAAAATGACGAAGTATCGCTCGATGGCGAGTCGTGCGGAATAAATGTGAGCTGGAGGATTGACGGGAGATATGTTTTCGCTCCCCCGCGCCGTTTCAATCGTTTTTATCTCGTCTCCGGGTAACCGAGGGTGGCTTTTGGTAATCCAAAAGCACCCGACGAATTCGGAATGTACACTGTGTACGTGCGTACAATGCGAAAGCGCGGGAGGGAGCGTGAGGTGTCGAGGACAGTAGGAAAAGAGAAAATAACCTGCTTCCATGGTCCAGTGACTAAAAACAATAATATGATACAAAGAGCGAAGGTAGTTATGGCAACGCGAAATATTCGATTCCCTTGCTCGACCACTATATTGGCACTTTTCTTTCGAAGAAAACAAAAATTGAAAAAAATATATATATACGAAAGTTACTGTACTCTGTATCGAAATTTTTTCTTTTTTCATCTCTCTATTTTTTTTACACCCGTTTTCCAACCCCTATACACAGTTCATCCCCTATTTCTACACATTTCACATTCGCGATGAGAATACCATTTTTTTTTCACCCGGAATTTTAATCGAAAGTGCTCGAAAAAACGTGTCGGATAAATTAGGCGTGAATATTATTCAGAGTCCAAAGGGGTGGAAAATGATCCGTTCGTTCGGAAGAACCATGAACCAATTTCTCATCGAATAAATTTCACGCTGGATCGTCCGGGCTCATTCCCGCGAGCCGGAAGTTGTCGTGTACACCGAGCGTTCTTATTCCTCGTAAAAAGGAAAAAAAAAGAATTTGCAAGTTAGATTACCCTGCGTTTTGAATGCACGCGAGTTGTCGCGAATTAAATGACCTCTCACAACGAAAATATAAAAGGAAACTGAGCGCATTGCGGCAAACACTTTCGTGCGAGGGAATTAAATTTTCTCTTGATCGTTCTCCCATGAGATTTACTATATTTTAATTGCCTAACGGCGTGTTACGACTAAAATGAAATTCATATATCGAAAGATAAACTTTCCTCCCTTTGTGCCACAATTGCTGATAAGAATTTTATATACGAAAAAAAACGACAAAAATGCCTATACGATTTGATATTAACATTCTACTAATTGATATTTTTTTTATATTTGATACTTGTTGTAACAAACAAATAATTAAAATCAAAGAGAAAGATGTCATGAAAAAATCAGAAATTATATTTTATACAGCGATTTTATGAGAATATTGAGAAATTTGCAATTGCAAATTATATTTAAAAAAAAGAAGAGTGCTCTGGTTCTGATTTTTGAGTTGGCATCATAATTCGTGAATAAATGAGTATCACGTTGTGAAGCAGACAGTACAGTAACTTTTGTTTACGTATTCCACGACAATAATCGGCTAGGTCGAACGATGATTATTAACGATGCGTTTTTGGGGCGAAGGGCCTCGAGGAAAGAACATCTGCTATTTTCGAGAATGTCACTTCAACTTTATCCAATATTCAGCAAGGGAATCTCCTCTCCGGGGTTGTCTGTGCTTATTTCCCCGGGACGATAAAGTCGCTATATCGCTTTCTCATCCTGCCATTCTCTCTTCTCGTGTTCGTCTGAAGTGCAATCTCCGAACTCGGTACGACGCGCGAGGGTTGCAGAACCGAGGGCGGGGCAATCGTGGCTGAATGTCGTTTTTGGCAACATCTGGTGTCAACAGCTTCTCCACCATCCTACAAGAGATGTGTACCTTTTTCCAGGCCCTGAGAGCCTCTCGATGATCTTTGAGATCAATGCGAACCAATTCTCCGCCACGTTTCCCCTGCACCTGACACGATAATAATATTTCTCATCTCTTTCCTCCGCTCTCGCGAATAATGAGAAATTTCGTCGACGAAAATCTCACCATCGATTCGACAAAAACTCGAGTTTTGATAGCTAAGAATTCACGAGTTTCATTCGAAAATTCAATTATATTTCAAGTTCGTTTTAATACAAATATTTATAAAAATATTCTTCCTATGGGCTAAAATTTGAACAGACATCTTTGTCATCATTCTGAAAATACTAAACATGTATCTGCGAACAAAGAAAATAGTAGATATTTTGTACCAGTCTCTATAATGTATATAATTTTTTTAAAATTAGAGCCCAATTTTTTTATTCTCATACTGGTGAGGAAAATTTTATAAAAATATTAAATTTGTACATGAAATTGAATATTAAACATTAAATATTGAACGACTTTAAAAATTGCTTCATTCCGAGGATAATCGTATTTTCGAAGAGACGAGAAAAAGTTATTAGCGCCATGGGCATCATAGAGTATTAATATCGACAGAGTCAGCCACAATTCTCACGTATATACTTATATCGGCAGTAGATTGAGTATGTCGCCCTGAGGGCTCCATTTCCAGGAACCATCCTCCTGGAATTCAATATTAGAACAGTTTCTCTTCTCTCTCTCTCTCTCTCTCTCTCTCTCTCTCTCTCTCTTGCACATCGAGAAAAAAAGACCATAGGCAAATGTGACTCGTGCGAGAAATTGGAATCTCCGAGTTTCTGCATCGATACGATTTTTCCCCTGTCGTGGTGAACGAGATTGATTTCGCGGAGATTCTCCGAGTTTTAGGATACGCATGGAGGCATTGCAAAATTGTGAGATAAAATAAAAATAAATTTCTTTCGATAAAAATAGATGAGGGCGATCGATAGGGCGTAAATGTGCCGGAAACGTTTTGAAAGTTCGATGAATGTATCGAGAAAAGAATTTCGGGTCGTTGACATCGACCCCTTAAGCCCTCTTTTATTTTTTTCATGAAACAGAGAAACTCGATCGTCCCAAGATTCTTTTCGCAGCTTCACGAACCCTAACTGCCTTTCCGGGATGAGATGGAAGGGAATAAGAAAATTCTGTCCTCATACATATTCACGTCCTCACGGAACAGAACTTGCGCCCTTCCGAGGCCGTACAGACATTCGTCCAGATTCTCTCTCGTCTGTGGAAATTCTTGCAGTAACTACCATTGTTCCAATATTCCATGAACCAAAGGTCGGAATTCCCCAATCCCCGAAACTGATCCGACAGACATTCTCACCCTTATATGAAGACAAAAATGTATTTCACCCCAACATATCCTCTTTGCCAAATATTCTTTTGTTTTCTCTCGGATATATTGAACATTTTGCAGACGATAGTCATAAAAATTATATAAAAATTATTATTTTGTGGATTTTATGAGAATTTCATTTTTTGACAGGAAATTCGACGAGTCGTGTGTCTTTCGTCTCGTGAATTTAACGCGTAGGAACGATGGATTAAGAATATCATCGGCTTGAGAATAAATAGCACATTTTATCGATGGGGTGTTCTGTCTGGAAAGAGCCGAAAATAAGACGGGGGGAAGAAAGAAATAGCGAGAGGGAAAGATGTGTGTAAAACTTGTTACAGCGGGAGATGTGACGTAGCTATTGATTTAGCGGTTTCTTGTCGAGGGTGCCAAAACGGAAACTTCTGTCTCCCCGATGTGTCCCTCTCGTCGTTCTTTCTCCCTTAAGAACGCGAGACAACCCCATGGGTGTCCTTGCTTATTTCTCCCGTAGCAGTCTCCCTTCGTTCGGAGATGTGTCTGCACGACATCGAATTAAGCGTTACCTTCGCACCAGAAGAGACTTCGGTTCCCTCTTTCTTCCTCCGCGCACATACACTTTCATATTTAATGTTACGAGGGTGTGCTGATGATCGTTATCGAAGGCACAAAGGATTCTTCTTTCCCGCTCTTTCACTCACTTATTTCAGATCGCACTGGCCACTCTCCGCGACTATTTTTTTCATTGTTGTATATATTTTATATATTTGGTACGTGTATATATTTTTTTTATTTCGTAAGTATATAGAAATAATATATATAAAAAGCCCTCGAGATAAAAAAGATTCTCTCCAGTCTCGGTACATTTTATTCTTGAAAATTTATACGAGCGAATTTGTCTCGGATAACGCAAAGAAATGGCTGTGCGAAATCCGATAAAAATGGTAAGAAGCTAGCGATAAATTTATTTTCACCACCGAGAAACAAGTCTCGCGACAAACTTTTTCGCTTCTTGTTTCCGCTTCTCTCGCGTAAACGCGTCACGTATACTATCGTGGCTGATTCAGCGTTGAGAGGCAAATTTTTTTTTTTCTGGAAAGTTTTGCGAGCAGAGAGAGGATAGGCGAAATTATGGTAAAGGGTTGTAGAAAAATGTTGCCCAGAGCGAGTCATAAAAACCGAATAACATGTTTTTACGTGAGAGTGAATTTTTTGTCTCATGAAATGTAGAGAAATAAATTTTTTTGTGTTAATCTTTTGAAGAGGAGAACGTACCTTGGTATTGTAAATCCAGAGTGGCGTCTCCGTGCCCGCGGAAAAACCGAGTTCTCCGCCAAATACGTACAAACAATCCTTGTAAGCGACAGCGCTGTGCTCCTGAAGAGCCGGAGGCCTTTCACCGCTCGGGTGCAACTCTTCCCATCTGCTTTCAGCTAAAAAATAGAAACAAACAAATATTTTATTCACCGTGAACATCCGAATAGTCAAAAATCTAAGGGTTTTTTCTCTTTTTTTTAATTTTGAAATACTAAAAAAACATTCTTCCAATTCACGTATATTTTTGCGATTTAAAGCCTACCTTATGTCTAAATTTTAGACAATATATTTATAAAAAGAAGACGTTTTATCTTACATATTATCTATTCTTTACTAAAAATTTAATTCGATAGATATTTTCTGAAAAAGAGTCTAAAAACACAAAGTTTTTCCAGTTTTTGATATTTAAATAAAAAGAAATTTAAAAAATTTCAAATTAAAAAAAAATGTTCTCTGTATTAATGACGAGAGGAAGATTCTTTTCGTAATTTTTCGTCAAAGTTTCGATACTTTCTCATCGTTAATGCATTCCCAAAGAAAATTTTCGCTGAGAGGGTTTGCACACAATGGCGAATTTCGTTTCAAGTCACGCGAGGGGCACTGAGAATATTAATCGACGTCTCACGTACGCGGATGTTCACCGAGATAAAAGTGTGCTTTGGACGCGTATAGAAAGAGTATGCCACTCTCTCTCCGTCTCTCTTCATCTTGGAGGCACTCGAGTCGAGTATGATGCACCGTGTGCACGCCTCGTTCCCTCGCACAACACTCTCCTTGGCTCCGAGGCAAAACGTGGCCTAGTTTTTCAAAGGTACGTGCAAGCCCATCGTCGAGAGATTTTTCCTCGATCTCTCGTCCCTCTCTCCTCTCACATTTTCTCTCTCTCTCTCTCTTTCTTTTTACCCCTCATCATTCTCCATTATTTTCTCAGTTCCGCGTTTCGTGCCAGACGGGAAGCAACTAGGAAAACGCAACCCATCTACAAATTTAATAACGCTCTTATATATATGTGGAAAAAATATTCACATTTTATTATTCACAGAAAAAAAAAATTTTTTTATTTCTTTTTTTGAAGCTTTCTATTGTATGCAATATTTTTATTCAAAGAATGAACTTGTTTTCTTTTCAAGGCTTATTACAGAGAACTGCGAAAATGTTGTTAAAAATTTATCGGAGGTTGTAGATCGAGGGTAAAGCTATAGTTTGCACAGGGGGGGAGTAAACTTGGTCGTGGATCGATGTTTCCCGTTTTCTCACTTCGTGCTAGGAGATAGGACATAAATAAAGCAGTAAGGTCGAGCAGCGATGAATACGCTACAAGCTTCAAGGCGATGTTACCAAATTTTCAACCCGGAAGTGACCCACATCACTCGCGAAAATATTCTTCATGAGTCCTTAAGCAAAACCGGACATGTATCAAGATTCAACGAAAGAGAGAGCTCTATAAATCGTTGATGAGAATAATAAATGAAAGTAGTTATAATATCACGAGGCAGCGATAAATTTATCCGTTTCTTTTTTTTATTCAATTTCCTTTGTCCGTCGAATTCTCTCTCCGCCCTTGGAAATCGCGGGACACCCACCCCGACGATCTTAACCAGGGAAATAAATTTTCGGCGGTCTCTCCGAGGCGGAGGCGACGCGAAGAGAAAAAGAGACTCTGGGTTCTGCGAAGATTGGGGATGAAAAAGAATTTATGGTGGTTTCTACAAGCAAAAAAATCACATTTTTTTATTCGAATAACTACGAGAAGAAATAAATCCGAGAGAGCAACATTTTTTTCGCGAAGTAAAAAAAGGAAAATAAGACTCGGGGAAGATTTTGTTTGACCGAGAAACGCGGAGAGCCAGGGGTCAATGAACGACGAATATTTTCACGTGTACATTTACACAGGCATCCATGATTTCGGGGCTCTGTGAAAATAACAATGTCAAACGGAAGAGGCTCTTTGGACGATTACAAAGCGAGAAAGAGAGCGAAAGATGCCTCGCGTCGAGCCACTTTCGAAAGTTGGCAACAATGAAACATCCAACAAGGGAATGGCCAAATTGCTTGGAGCGCGAAGAAAGTCTCTCGTCGTTGTACGAAAAAGCCAATAAACAATGTTCAAAGGGAAGAGCAAAGCGGACGAAATAAGGACGAATTGTTGGACGAATTCTTCATAGACGAAAAAAATAAATCGCCGAAAGCGCTCGGTTCGGACGAAAATCTTTTAAGAGTTAAATCACGATTTGAGCGAGCGCGTCTCGGGCGTTGCGCGCTCTGGGCCGAGAGAAGAGACGAGCCGGGATCCGGGCGAATGCGTTAATAAAACGAGAGGGGGGAAGAAAAATGAAATAAAAATAAAGAGCGAGGGGAAACGAGAGGAGAGCTTTTGCATCTCCCGGCTTCTTCCGCTCCCCTAAACCGCAACGAATATGTCAAAGCAACGTCGGGGGTGCACCGCTCCCAGAAAAGCGAGAACATCCTTTCAGCTCACATTTTTCAGCTTTCCAAGAGCTTCGAGAAAATAAGAGAGAGGGAATGAAATAAAAATATAAAAATAGAGACGTGTATGCATGCAGATTGTGTCTGACTACGTAACTGCTCCATCCACTGTTCTTCACTGCTCTCCTCGGTCTCTTTTCTTTCTTTCTCCCTCCCGGCCTCTCTCGTCCCCCAGAGATTTAAAAACGAGGGTAAAATCGTAATGCTCCGCGTGCAGAATCGTCCATGAATATTGAAGCCGGAGAGAAACGAATTACAGTTCCTCCAGGATCAAAGAAAAATGAGATCTTTTCGTCATCTCCCTCTCACAATTCTGTGCAATCATCCTCGGCGAAATAATTTTTTTTTCTCGTTTCGTCTCTGTATACAGATTTTCTGGGTAATGAGACGGAAGATGGGAATCTTGTATTTATCGGAAATCTATACGTGCTCGTGGACAAAGACGCAAATGAGAGCTTCTTTGATTATTCATCAGCTTTCGAGTCAAAACGATCTCGAGATTTCGACTCGCCAAGACGCAAGATGGCCGAGATTGATTAAACGCGAAAACGTGTCGTATCGTTTAAAAACTCTGATGCTCCTTCGCGAAACAATGGACGCCTATTGTGAACGAGAAATGAAAAAACACGTTTTTGCAACCTCAGCCTGTTCGAGCTTCTTTTTTTCGAAAGAAAGAGGAAGATCTGCTACATCGTGAATGCATTTTTACATCCCACGAGTGCACTCGTAAGACGCGAAGAGACTCTTCCTGTTTTTTCACAGCTCAACGATTTTTCTATCGTCCCTGAAGCTCTGCTGCCAAAAAGCTCTGAAAAGCTGATTTTTGTCGACGAATTCTGCCAATCAGTTGAAAGAAAATAAATAAGAAAATGCGTGTATCTTATTTACAAATTTATCACGATACTTACAATTCATCACAAAATCTCAGAGAAAAAAGAAAACAAGTTGTCAAAAAATATACACGTTAAAGTAATTTTTTATCTTTTCTTCTTTTCTTTTTTTTAATTCGAACGCAGCAGGAAATTGTAGCACATTTTTTCGAAAAGCCAGCAAGTATTTCCGAGGCGTATGGTTATCCCGCTTCGGGCGTTTCATCGATTTCTTTCCTCTTCCCTTCTTCTTTTTCTTCTTACACTAACGTTTGAACGTCGTTGAGGGAAACTGACGGAGATACCGGAAGTGAAAACTTTCAGTTAACGAAGGAGACTCTTCGCTCGATCGCGGGAAGCTCGTTTTCCGGCCTGTCGACGTACTCGTCGTAGCCTGGGGACGAGAAATCGCGCGAAAAAAAGCATCGTTACATCGTTTTCACGCGTTCCTGCACTTTTCCGATCTCGATGTTACGCGACGCAAAATGATTTTCAAAAAAATAAATATATTCAAGTCCGAGATAAAACTCTTAGTATTGATATTTTATGTATTATTATGAATATATTAATTTATCTATATTAAATTGCGTATTAATTTATGTATTAAGGATGTATGGGCGATCGATATTTTTTAAAATATATGTATGTGAATTTTATTAATTTTTGATATTTTGTTCTTCAGTACATGAAAAAATGTTGTGCCAATTTTGATATCGTTTTACTGTACGGTTTAAAAGTTATCAAACTCCAAAGTCACTGAGATGTAACATTGTTTATTCATATGGAGAATTCGTAAATTGTCACTACAAATTTTTAAATATGAAATTCTTGTGAATTTTTTTATACACTCGTAGTAGTGTTCATTTTCTATTAACATAATAATTTCAAAACGTTTTGCTAAAATTTTTAAAATTTAATTATTTAAACAGTAAAAACTGTTTAAATTATTGCTTAAAGTATGCTCAAGTAGCTAATATACAGTCAAATTAAGACTCATAAAATTTAGAACAACATTAAAAAAAAATCAAAGTCTGGATTTTATGAATTTAACGTTAAGAATTCTTTTCGCTGGGATTGTCTGTTTCATACATCCTTAATTTTTGTGTTAATTTATAAATTAATTTATGTATTATTTTGCGAAGCGTAACGAAAGAGAAAAAGAATGTTCGGGAGAATGCTCACGTCTTATATACCCTGTTTATTAGACCTAAGAGAGGAAAGCATATCCGGGTTTTCGCATTTTTGAATCCTCATGGACCTTCTCCTGCGGGACCTCCTTCGGGACTTTCCGCCGCATCCGGCCCGGGAGCTGCGAGCGCGTTTTCGCCGTCGGGCAGGCCCGCACGCGGACTTTCCTCGCCTGCCGCGACTCCTTCCGGCCCTCCGGCTCCTTCTTCCTCCCCGTCGCTTGCCGCCCCCGCATCCGCCGCTCTTCGCCCTTCGCCTTTTCGCGCTTCTTCCCCGCGGCCCGCATTTTCCTCCCCCGCCGCTCCGGCGCTTCTTCCTTCCGCAGCTTTTCATCCTCCTGCTCCTTCCTCTCCTGCCCCCTCGCTTTCGGCTGCCGCACCCGTCCCCCCTGCCCCGCCTGCTCGACCTTCGCTTCCTACCCCCGCCGCTCTTCGGACAAAATCCGCACGCCCCGGTGCATGCGTCGCAGTCGCAGCACGACGGCTTCAGCTTTATCGGCTCCGGGGACAGAAACGTGTACTGCCCGTTCCGACGACTCACTATCCCGAAATCCTCGCATCTCTTCAATATTTTTGCCAGCTGTCGGACGATAAGCTCTCTTTACTCGCTCCAAAAACTTTGCTGATCTTACACATTTTTTGCGATCGACGAAAGAATTTGTAAAATTTTTATTTTAAAATATTAATCTTACATGTTTTTCGCGATCGACGAAAGAATTTATAAAATTTTTATTTTAAAACATTAATCTTACATGTTTTTCGCGATCGACGAAAGAATTTATAAACTTTTTATTTTAAAACATTAATCTTACATGTTTTTCGCGATCGATGAAAAAATTTATAAAATTATTATTTGAAAACACTAATCTCAAATATTTTTCGCGATCAATGAAAGAATTTATAAAATTTTTATTTGAAAACGATCTTGCACGTATTTCGCGATCGACAAAAGAATTTATTAAATTTTTATTCAAAAACGATATTACATATTTTTCGCGATCAACGAAAGAATTTATCAAGTTTTTATTCGTACGCGGCCGTATGGTTATTTTTCTTAACCGGAGCCAACCATAAAACAAAAAAAGAAGTTTTTAGTCGCGAATTGGTACACTTCGGCATTTTTTACTAAATTTTTTCCTTTTTATGAGATTGAAATAAGTTGTTTCTTAATTTCGAGCTTGCTTGACATTTCTACGATTAAATGTGACAAGGGGGACAGATGTAAGCGTGGTCACGAATAGTTACCGGTCGTTTGATCGATTCCTTCGGCAATCCGTATTCCGCTGATAAGTAGTTCAAGATTCGGTTCCGCGACGAGCCCTGCGCTTCGCCCAATTTTTTTATCGCAGTGACGACTCGTCCGAGCGAGTGCAGATCGCTCTTCCCCATTTCTCGATCGGATTCTCGTTACAACTCGCGCAAACGTATTTATTATTTCTCATCTATTCCCCTTTTGCGCACATTACCGTCGTTAACTGATTTTTTTTTCGTTTGTCGTTATCAAACTTTCGACATTGCGATTGAGAGAAAAAAAAATTGTCGCTTTTTCAACTCCACGTTCCAATTTGAGTTTCGAGTGAGAAAAAAATTCGCTCGGTCACATCGGGCGACAAATAATAGCGTTCATTCCCCAAGCTTGAGGATTTAATCGCGTTTTTTGTTTACAAGAATTTTGCTTTCCCCATTTATTGACGGTTGAGGAGAGGCTGTCTCGAATCGATATCAAAATGAAGGTACTCAACTGTCATTAATTCTTTTGATATAACAAGCGAAGCTCAATTTTCTATAGAGGGAGAGAAAAAGAAGATCTAAAACGCGAATAGAATTTCCCTGAATAATCGATTGCGAAACCGGAGAATAAAAATTGCAAGCTCATTCGTTCATTGGAGGAAAAAAAAAGAAAATTCGAGAGAAGGAGTCCGCTGCTTTTATCGCGCAGGAAATTAAAATTCGTTTCGAGTTGAAATCGTCGGAGGGATTTTAAAATGTAAATCGTGGCGAGAGGAGTCTCCGCTGTTTCCTCTGATATCTCGACCTGTCGAGGACCCTTCCAGCTCTTTTTTTCTCTACGGAACAGCACAGAGAAAGGGGTCCAGACCGCGAAGTCTGCCGCAGAACCTTTTTTTCTCCGCTCTCAGAATGCGAAGAGCCCTGGCTCCATTCAAGGAACGCATCCCTCCGGGGAATCGTCACAATATTTTCGTTGCCAACGAAACAAGATATGATGAAGATTTGAAAAAAAAATTATTGGCGCAGCTCTCGAGCTCGAATATTTTTCACAGTCGTCCATCGTTCACCATTTTTTTTTAATTTTTCATATTTCTACCAAGCTTTTCATAATTTCGCACGTTGTGTCACAATTATCATTAAAATACGTTTCCCAGTAACAAATTTAGCGCACTCGAATTTATTTTAATTTCACCTCTATTATATTCGCACCATTATTGTGCGACAAAAAGGAAAGTTGTCGTGTTTTCAAGATAAAAATGATAATTTAATAAAGCCGAAAGTCAGGAAAGTTCGCTTTTCAATTGGACGTAAAATCGCAGTTTTTTCACGCCCGGGATAGACGGATAATTCGGGAAGAGGAGAAAAATAGAGAGAGAGAGAGTGAAAGGGAAACGGCGCTTTTAACATTATTTACAATAATCAAAGGAAGAGAAGAGGGGAGTGCTTTTGCACCCTCGCTTTTTTGCTCCCTCCGATGTAGAGAAACAGTCGGAGTGTGAGAGCGATAGAGAGGAAAAGAGGGAGAGGAAGATGAGCGTGAATGGATCGACAACCCTTTTGATAGCTGCTTTAATATTCACCCGGAACACCCTGGCGTACAAGCCCATTTGATTAATAGTTTGCCCAAGGGGATAGACGCGGAAGGGGCAGGATGCACGGGAGGAAAGGGATGACGTCTGCGTCGTTGATTGGTCGTCGTTCGGCTCAATCCCCGACTAATTCGCACTCTTCTCTCCAATAAATATACAATAATGTCAAAAACGAACTTTTTTTGTGGCACAATTTAATTCATTTGACGACTCTCGTTCTTTGTCGCTTTTCCATCCGTCTTTTTCATTCCTTTTTTTTTTATTCAGATGCATTTCCGCCCTCAAATTTGAGCCTGTGAACTTTTGTTTCGCAATCAGAATAACTTCGAAGCGTCACGTTGAATATGTCTGGCTTCGAGCGTATTGGAGGTTTTTAAATTGTATAGGCCCCGCTGCTCGTGATTCGCTTCCCCTTTCGTTACGTCCTCTCGTATCGAACGCGCTGGACCCCCAATCGGGGATGTTTTCGACGCGGGTTTCTGTGGCTACGCTGGATAAAATTTCACCCCTGCTGAAATAAACCACGGATTTACCCTCCAAGTTTACACGAGATGTAAAACCCTGAAGTTGTTTACCAAAGGAATATGTGAACAGCCCGCACACGGGGCTAACAAATTTTGTATTATACTCGCTGTATAAAAAGTTTTCATCGTTTCTCGGTTTTGTCGTTCAACGTGAGTAAAAAAGAAGATTTGCCTTACCCTTAATTCAATATATTCCGAGAATTCACTTTTCCATCAAAAAAAAAGTTGCTGAACTTCGCCAAGTGAAACTAATTTCGAAAAAAATTTACCGAAGTCGTTAACTGGCTTAATTAGTCGTCGATTGCAGACCAGAGAGAGCTCGTGACCCTTTCACAATGAGCTGAGCAGAGATTCATCGTCATCGCGCTTCTCGTCGAGTGTAAGCGCTCGACCCCTTCGCTCCGCACTTGTCCATGCATGCGTGTTTATTTGTGGATTTGTACCATCTGCGTATTGCCCACGCAACACACTGAATTTCAAGTGAGCACTCTCTCGTTATTGAGGTTTCGCGAAATTCATTAAAATCTCCGCAGGATAAAAAATTTTTCGACCTCATGACACAAAAGGGGGATAGTATATATAGTTCGTGAAAAATGAAAGGGTGGAAAAAAGCGTGTTCGCAGCTCTTTCAAGTATACGCTCCAGAAAAAGCATGATCGAAAGTAAATATTATATTTAAATTAATTCATTATTTAAGTAAAATTATTAATATTGATTTCCATAAAATTTTAAGTTTTTTTTTGAAGTTTTGTTTATGTTAGTAAGGGACAAAGCGAGAAGGAAGTTTTTTCCTCTAATGCGATCGCACCGCCAGACTTTAATGACTTCGTTTTATTGATCAGGACTTCTGTTGAAATTCCAGCATCGCGCATCGACTGTTTCTCCCTCGCAGCTTCCGAGTCGGCCACTCCATTGGGGATTCTCTCGAAAGGGAGAGATCGGGGTGGGAGCTCTCTCTCTCTCTCTTTTAGTGGTCAAACCTCAATGTATATGTGTGCGCACACTTTTATCTCCCGCGTATGAGTTTATGGGGGGATCCCGCGCAATTTTGTATACGAAGGCTGTACACGAATCGGAGTCACCCTAATCGAGCAAGACTAAACTCTTGCACGGTAATTAAAGGATTTTCCGGACACTCCGAGCATCCTCCACCCTCCTTCTCTCCCTTTTTTTCGCGAGGTTTCGCGTCCCCGAAAGGAAAAGGCACGCGGGAACGATGAATTTTCATTCGAACGATTCGACTCGTATATTTCAATTTATTTAATTTAATTATCCCGTTCATATATTATTGAAATTACCATTTTTTAAATTAATTTGGTTTTTATCTATTCTTAAAATTCATTTTTATTTCGAGTGGATAGAAAGCTTCGAAAAACACTCACCGAGGCTGTATCGCCATAAATCCTTTAATGGCAAATTTCCATTTCGTCCACCCAGCAAGTAAACGTGTCCTGCGAGAAGCGTCGCGCTGTGCTTGCTTCTGGATGGTGGCGCAGGACCATTTTCCATCCCAGCCGCTGTCACGGAGCTCCACATTTTCCGTCTAAAAACAAAAATATATTACATATTTAAAATAAAAATTTCAACAGAAATAATCGTCAATATAATAATTTGTGAACGTTTGGTATCTAAAAAGAAAAAATAACTTTATTTTTAATTAATTAATTGTTCAAATAAACATAATAACAACACTGAGAGAATGATAGGATGATAAATTTTACTATACAAAAGTGACAACTATACTAATTATCATGAAACTAATTATATTCTGTTTATATTCTATCCTAAATATACTTTATTTTACGATAAACATGTATTTAGTTATAAAATAATCAGCATCGTTATGATAAAATTCACTATCGCGATTTCTCTCAGTGAAGCTTTACGAAATAATAGATGATTATGATTGACATGAACTACAGCTCAGATTCAATCGGATATATTTACTGGGTAGATTAAAGCTCAAACATAAAAATATAGTGTTGGACACACACGATACATTCCCTGTCGGGAAATCCCCTCGTCACTTGGCAAAGTTCATTGGCCCAAATGAATTGGAGCTTAGTAAATCGAAAGTTGCTCGTAATGGCACTAAACCTCTACTATATATACGTGTATCTTTCTTTTTCGGGTTTCTTGTTTCCTTTCATCATGGCTTTCTATATATACTCATCACAGTGGTAGTTTGCTACTCCGATTACACGTGTCCCAAAATCTCAAGGAACAGGATCCGAAACGTCTCTGAGAACAAATGTGTTCGTTCGACGCTGGCGACAAGCAATACTATATATTTTTTTACTGGCTTCTCTGCTTCTAATTTTATCATCAATACCTTTTATGATTCCAGAAACTCGAGCAAAACACATTACGAATACAAAAAAATTATCTCCTGATGTTGAACGTTTAACGTAGAATAAATATCGGTCGTTTATGTAATGAATAAGAATAATTTATCAGAATAACATTGAGCATTATAGAAGCAACGGAATAGCGTATAAATGTATTTATATACGTTATCGCTGCTTTTATCACCGTGAATTTCTTCCTCTTTCAGTCGATCGTCAATTTTGTTCCCGGGAGAGCCCTTTCGTTCTTCTTCTCATACTTAATTCATCCGTTCCTTTTCGTCGCTCCGTTTCGACGACGAGACTACTTTTTTTCGCCGGACGGTCAATCTCATCTCCTATAAGGGATGAAAAATTCTAGGTCGAGATCCTCCGATGGTCTCGAGTGGCGAATAGGGCGGTACCATGACGACTGTTCATCCTCCTCTTTTCCTTTTCTGTCCCGTTTCTGTCTCTCTCTCCATCCCTCCTTTCTCTCTTATCTCCGCACGAGGATGAAAAAGGGGATGAGTATTTGAAATCAACGAAGGGTGCTCATCTTCGGGCTTTATCCTCGCGGACCTTTATTTTTTTTTTCATCCCCCGACGAGCTCTCTCGCCGTTCCGTCGATAATGAGATACAGAGGGAGGAAAAAAGTCTCGAATTCACGGGGAGCTTCGAGCGCAAGGATACGAAAAATATTCTACGCTCGGTCAAACTTTATTTTTGGAAAAATAAACAGATCTTTTTGATAACGCTCGATCGAGCTAGTTTCAATGTTGTCTCTCGGGAAACTGAACGATTCACGAATGATTATTTTCACGACCATTTCGAAAATTACGGATACTCTTTCTTTACTTTCTAGCAATCCTTATCAAATTTTCGCTTTAGTTATCGTTTTTATATAGTGACGATAAAAAGGACATTTCCTTTAGAAGTTTTAACGGGGTCGCACCTAATTTTTCTTTTTTTGTTCTTTTTTTGTACTTATCGAGCGTGAAGTCTTTACGCGGACGTTTATGAAACCGATGCGTCACGCGAATACACACGAGAACGCGTCGTCGGAAAAAGTATTAACCTGGAGTAGAAATTTAGACATTTTTGACAAAGAAATAAATCAAATGGAAATACGTCGAGATTGTGTATACTTTTTACTATTTTTATACTTTTCTCACATATGTATTTTGCTTCGTCACCGTCTCCATTTCTTCTCGTTTATTTCGACCCGGGAGCAATAACCGTTTTTTTTTTCATCGCGGAGCGTGATAAATATGCCACGTCACGAGGACACACGCTCTCATTTATATCTTCGTGTCTCGGCGTACGAGAAAAAAAGATACGGATACGCGCAAAAAAGTTGTTTCTCATCGGAGCGTGTAACAACGACATAGAAACAGAAATAGAGAGAAAAAAATCGCGCGGTGTTCCAGTGGTAACCTCAATCGCTTGTAACACGCTCGTCGAGCACCCTTTATCCTTTTCTCCATCGAAGATCAATAAACAGAAATGTTTCTGATATCGAGGCTGTCACGGGAGAAAATGGGATCACCGTTCTCGAGCGTTTTCACGTAGCGATAAATGCTCTCGAAAAAATGTCAATATATATGTGTCTCCATATACTCCCAAACCCAAAAGTGATATGATGAATGGAAAAAATTTTGTATTCCGGAGATTGGTATAAATTTTGGGAAAAATTGATAAAAGGATATTGAATTTTTATGGAGCGGAGATACGGCGACGAAAAATTAGATATTCGGCGCGTTGAATTATAAAGAGGAAATTGCTGCTCGAGACGAGGGTCAGGTGGCCCGCAATTTTGAAAAATCGCTAGGGAGCAGGGCTCTGGGAGGGACCGCACGCACCGGCGCGAGTAATGGAAGAAATTAGTCTGCGAAGCCGTTCTCCCAACGATTTATGCACGAACCTGTAGAAAAAAAACTCAGCTGTTTCATCCTCCGGGATGTGTAATAAAGCTTTTTTCAAGAAGGAGGCTCGTATCCGTTCAGGTTAATAGAGGCAATTTTTTTTCAACCCCTGACGCAGCCTCCGCGGTGCCTCGAGAAGAAAATTGCTTCATTTTTTTCGACTAAGCCATTGTGATTCGTATGTTATTCATTCGTGCGGACGTCTCGAGGCACATCGCGCATTTTTCTCTTTAACTCTATCCCAGAGCGTCTTTTCACTGCAGAATTTATTAAAAATCATTTTCAAATACTTATATTTCCACCGCCAGTAAATTTGAAAAGAATATGGGTTAAATTCTCGTGAAAAATTCCACGGTATTCCGCTATAATTTTTAAATGTCGCTTTTTTTCTTCCTATGCACTCGAAATTTATTTTTCCTTTCATTTGACCTCATTTATTCACCTCAGTAAGCAGGCAGTGCGTTAGAAGCGAATTTTCTCTCGACTCCCGGGATTTTTTCTCTTCATTTTCATTCAATTTTCATTCGGATGTGAATAAATCTTCCGGATTAATTTTGATTTCTGCGCGGAAATTCAATCAAGCCGGAACTTTCTCATTAATTTTATTTTTTCGCTCTTGCTTTCATTCGCCGATTCACCGCGCCGCGGGTTCTCGAATCAAAACCGTTTTTCTGTTTGTAGCAGTGCGGTCGGCTCGTGTGCGCGCTGATAATCTCGCGGCTGTGTGTGCACATCGAAGGAAGCCGGAGAAACGAGTGCCCGGCTGATAGAGGAGAGCATAAAATTCTTTGCCAGGAAGTCATTCGAGGCCGTAAGCTTTTACCGGGGCTGAGAGAATAACGTCGGAAGGAAACGAGAGTCTGCCAGATTGACAAGAGATCTCATCCGTATCGGAAAAAAGGAATCTTTTTCTCAGAGCCGTTGCAATTTTCCTGCGCTGGAAAAAAAGACGAACGAATCAGTCGCGAATTACGACTTTAAGACGATGCCGCAGATCCCAGGCAGTTGGAAAACGCGATTGGTTCAAACTTCTTTAATTCTTCGTCAATGAGAATAATATTTTTTTAGCCCACGCAGGTTAATGGCAAAAATGGGCTGATCTTTGGATTTTGACGATTTGACGAAATATCAATAGTTTGTAAGTTTGAGCAAATCGCGTTTTGTGTCACGTGGTACATCTACGGCATCACCTTAACACGAATTTATCCTTGACTAAAAAAATTATCGAAAGAAAATTCCTTATGATCGCGAAACAAATGATTTCATACAACAAATAAATAAATACGCAAACAATTTTTGTATATCGGTGTGTTTAAAAAAAAATACGAAAAAATAAGCAAATAAAAACGAAAAAATCAAACAAAAATAAATAAAAAATGAAAATATATTCGCGATTCTTGAATTTATCGGTTTATATCTGTAAAAATGAAAAGATAACAATTTGGGAAGTGCAGAAGAGATTATTGTTTGCTTCGGAGCTTCGGAGTTTTTTTTTATTATCGAGACCGGAAGCTGTCGAAGTCAGTAGCTTCTTCGTGGAAGAGCGACAATAATTTTTCCGCGCCTATATCGTGTACAGACAGTGCACATGTGCGCGATATATACGTGCGAAATTGGAGCGTTATCGATCGTTCGGGCTGGCTGGCGGAACCCAGGAGGCCGCGGCGTTATTCTCCTTTTCACGATTGAGAATATTGGTATTCTCGTGTGTAAATGCCTTCGAGGGATGAGATTTAGTAGCCTATAATGCACGATAAAACTCGCGCGGGGAAGACTCTCGTCGTTCCTCCATAATTCTACCACCACATTTCTCCCTCTCACGCGTTTATTTCCATACAAGCAGAAATCCTTGTACGTGTACAGCAAAAGTACACTTGCCTATACTTTTCCTTTCTTAAGATTCTCTCGAATACATCTCGTTTTAGCCTCTCTCCCCTTTTCTCTCCCCATTCATCGAGAAGAGCTAATTCGCGTCTTCGTCTTTTCACTCACTGTCAAAGTCGTGCTCGAGTCTGTCGATAATCCTCTTGTTTCCAACTTTTTATATACTCTTGAGACAAATTGCATTTCGACAGAAAAGAGAGTCGCGTTCGATTCTTTTTTTTTTAGGGTATTTGTGGATTGATGGATTAAAAAGTTCGAAAAGATATATGCGGCGTGATTAAAAATCTACGAGCAGACGTGCGACAAAGCTGTTTCACCTCGCGTCTATCTTCTGTCAATCACGAAAAGCATCGAGTCTCTTTGTTATGCATACGTGTGAAAAATATGCGTTCTGTTTGAAAATGAATTGACAAGGATCGAGATTTTAAATAACGATAAATGATTCACGATACTTTCGTGTTTCAGCGTGTAACGATGCGTCTATTGTTCTCTCTAATTGAACGCCGAGAGATTCATATTTTTCAACGAAAAATTGCCAATTTCAATTACATTCGAGATATTGAATTTTAGTACAAAAAAAATGTTTAAAAAAGAAGAAACAACGGCAAAAAATCACGTACGAAAAATACGTAAAAAGTGTTATATCGCACGATATAAAAAACTGTGCGAATTTTTTCTTGATTTACGAGGGTAGAAAGAGGCGATTCGTGCCGCAATCTCGTATATCGCGTGGCCGATTGTTTGCCAAGTGCCAGAAAAGGGCGTAATCACGGGGTATCGTGATTTTTGCTCGTACGGAATTGATACAATCTCTCAATTCTTCCAATAAAAGTGAGCACGATTACGCCCATTTCCTTCGACGCGGAAATACACTTACGTACGAGAGTCAAACGTGTATATTTCATCATTCTCTCCCGTCCTCTCTCTCTCTCTCAATTTCCCTTCGTGTGCACACGTACACGGACGAGCAGTTGGAAACGACGGAGGAACGAGGAGGGTCGTGTACTACCAGAGTGTAATAAGTATATACGTTAAGGAAGGTCAGATTTCTAGTCTCAGGCATCAGGACGGTAAATCAAGTTAGCGCTTCACTTTCATCGTTGTGAGCCTCTCAACATGTGAGAGAGATAAAAAGAAAAAGAGAGACCAGTGTACGGGAGCTTCCAATTAAATATATCTCCTTTGAAGCTTATTCCCACAAGGGGAGGCAAAAATAACAAGAGGCCGAAAAAAAGGTTCCGTTTATTTTCTCTTTTTGGAATATGAATTGCTAATTAATTTTCGTAATTACTTTTTGGGCAAATTTCATTGAATTTTTAACATTCTATGATCGAGCAAAAGTAATTTATTTATTAATCACAAAAATAGTGTAATTTACGTATCGGAAATTTCATGATCAATTTCTTTTCGAATACTGAATATATTTCTGAAAGTCACAAAACGGGAATTCTTCAAGAGAGAAAAAGAATGGTAAAATATAAAAGTTTGCTATTGGTTGTATGTAAGGATGTCTGTCTATATACTTCAGGTAGTACACGAATTACTTAGCAGGGTATAATTATTTTTTGAAAGCGAAATTTGAGTGAAATTACTATTCGTAGGGCGGAACAATAGGGAAAAGGTCAGTCGAGAGAAAGATAGAGTAAGAGGCACGGAACAATGTCGCCAGAGAGTCATAATATAAGTAAAATGGAAAATTAGGGAATTTTCGCATTGGATTTATTTCCATAGAATAGAGATTACGGGGAAATTTGGATCGTTAAATTATTAAACGACTTTGTGAGCATTTGTTTCCAATTAAGAATAGATTTCTTTTGAAAGAAGGATTCGTTCGTGAAAATTTTGACATTCCATGCACTTATAATTTTTCTTATTGAATTTTAACAATAAAGTTATTACCTTTGCTCGTTTCTCGTTCAATTTTCTTGAGCACAAATTGTTTTTCGATTAAACGATTGCGAACGGAAGTGGAGAGAACGTCGAGAGCAAGGGAAGAATAATGGCGAGGGGTACGAGGTATTCTCATTTAATTTAAAGAACGTCGGATCCTTTTTCGTTTTTTGTCGTCGTCGTCGTCGTCACTGATCCAAGGAGCGTGAAGAAGCGTAGCGACCGGATCGACGATACGACTCGAAGCTACCCCGCTAATCTAAACTTCCACAGCTTTTTTTTGCCCTTCCTCTTCGACCCCTTTTCCATCTTTGGGGATCCTACACCCTGCTTTTTTCCTTAAACTCCACCCCGCACTTTCGGCGACTCGGGGGAGTACTTCGACGTTGCCTTTAGTTTTCCTTCAACAAACTTTCATCGGAGCTTTACTTTTTTCAACCCCTCGCTTCACGATATTCTCCGAACGATATTTTGACAATTTTTTGTCGAAACTGACCATTTTTGTCAAAACAATTCCTGTCCCGTCTTCAAGTTATCGACGAGATAAAAATATATTTTCGATATTGGATGATTCTCCGGAGAATCGTATTTTGTTTGAGTATTCGATACATTTCAAACCAAAAATGATAAATAAGCATGCGTTTCCTTTATTCGTCGATAAAGGCGAATTTTCGTTGATTGCAGAGGAGGAAAAGGGCGCTCGGAGTTCGTATTCAAAGGACTCGCGATCCCTTTAACCGGCGTTTCTCTGCCGTTCTCCTCCTCTCGTTTGACTCCGTATATCGCCTTTCAGGCCTCATATCCGTTTCTCTAATTGCCAATTATTCCCTCGCGTGTTCCTCGCTCGTATAAATCGGGCCGAATACTGACATTTCCAAGCCACACACGAGATTCCTTCAAGTAATAAATAACAAACCAAAAGCTTCTCCGTTCAATGAAAAGTAAACAATTTTGAAAATCTCAATGAATAAATAATTAGGCGATAACAATTATTTTCCAAGTTAATAACTGACCGGTATATCGAGAATCCGGTCACTATTTCGAAAAGGAAAAAATAGACTGTCGAAATGGAACTGCACGAGCAAACTTCGTGGTCGAGGATGCATGAATATTTCAGGAGTTTCATTCGTACTTCTCGTATCGATCAGCATCATTGAATTTAACCTCGTGTCCACAAAAAAAAAGAATTAGAGAGAATGAAATCAGCAATTTCTGGCTTCCTCATCGTGGGTGTATATATTTATAGAACGAATGGTCATGACTCTCGAAAAATTGATGCACGCTCTTCAATGTCCGATGCTAATTCTTAATAGGCTTAACGACTATCTTATATCTTGTTAGCTCGTATGCAACGTGTGACCCACATGCAGGCATCACGATTAATCGAGACTTATTACGTCCTGATTTTAAAGGTCTCAGTAAAAATGTTTCCGCAACGGCGCTGCCTCGACCTTCGAAAAATTTCCCTCTTTCTGCACACTCTTATATGTTCACGCAATTTTCCTTATAGTAAAAAAAATTTACCTCTGTACAAATTTGTACCGAGAACAATTTAGTTTTTAAAATGACTAAGTATACTTTATAATTTTAGTTAATTCAATCGAAAAATAATTAAAATAAATAAACGTTAATCTGACAAACGATTGAAATAACTAAATTAAGGTCAACCAGACATATACTTGGTCATTTTATCAAAAATTTCAGAGATCATTTCGCGAGAAACATGCCTCGCATTTATTTTTCAGTATACATCCATTTACGTATAAAATAAAATAATAGAACGACGTTCCTCGTGAAAATTCCTGTACGTCGATTTTTCGTCGATAAATAATTGAAAAGTTTATTTTTACGCTGACGCTTTTGAAACATTGATGTAGTTCGCAGGAATTGTTTGTTGAATTTGAATCACTCTAAATGTATAGGCACACTATATTTTTATTATTGATATTTACCTCGGAAGCTTTCTCGCGATGCACTCAATGTCAGGGCATTCCAATTGTAATCGAGGATTTCCGTCAACCAACCATTCTCACTGCGCTTTCGTGCAGTCACAGATCACAGTTCGTGCATCATCACGTCACTTCACTTCACGATGTAACGAAAAAAATGTTCATCGAGTTCATAAGTTTCAAATATCCCGAGATTCTCACTGTTCCAAAAAACAAACAAAATCTGCCAAATCTCAGCTGTTACTCGAATTTCAGCATTCGCCCTTCGATCTCGTATCCCGAGTAGCAAACCGATCGAAACAATAGTAAGAAAGAAAACCTTGATATGTTGATGTTTCTTGTTTTTTTTTTAACTAAATTTTCAAACTGAGCCCAGTGACGTTTGAGAAACGTCGACAGGAATAAAAAAAATCACGAAATGTGGGTCAGCGAGATTTCCGGCTCTGGTTAATAATTCGTAGGGATCACTGACATTTTGTTTGGATGGCGAATTAATAATATTTCAGCGGGTGGACGCATTATCGGCGTAACGTCGTGTTGGATGGGGCACACGAGACTACGTGGTACATCGGTTCGGGCGATCTGCGTCCGGGTCGAGCACCTACCCCCTAGCCATTGAGGACTCGACGCAGGCGCCGAGGAAAACCACCCTCGATGTGGCCCTTCCCCCTCCCGTCCCGTTGTCGTTTTCCCCCCCTCCCCTTTTCCTCGTCCCGCGGCCTATGCCACGACCGCCGATCTCAACTTTTACACGTACGCGCGCCAACACCGCCAAGATTCCTCCCTTGGATCCGAAACGAGACGACTAACCAACCGAGACCCGACTCCGACCGAGCTTTAAAAAAAAAGGGAAAAAAGCACCGCGATTCGTTTGCCGGCCGTGCCGCGCGAGGGAGAAGGAAGCCAATTTCACAGCAGTTATACCAAAGCTCGTGTCGTCGTGATAAGAAGGGATCCGAGGAAAATTCGATCACGATCGAATCGTGCGATTATTCCAATTTTTCGGTTCCTATGAAAATTTCGATTACTTGAATGTTCGTATGAAACATTTTTTATGTATCGTTGCTAAACGTCGATCGGGATCTAATGGATTTTTTTTCCTTTATAGTCTCTTCTTGAGAAAAATGTAAATTTTTCCTATAGCGATTAAATGCGTTAGATGGAAGTTTTTGAATTTTGTTTATTATTCTCGTTTATTTTTTGGCACAGGAATGCAATCGCTTCGCCGGTCTTTAAATGGAAATCTCGTATGAATTCTTTTTCTATTGCGCGTTCCAGTTTTTATGGTGCGATCTCGCTGTCTTTCCATTGTTTTAAAACGAGGTCATTTTCACGAGGGAAATGAAAAGGCATGCCTTTTTTAAACGCGCCGAGGGATGAGTTCGCCCGCGTCACGAACTTCTGCAAAATTGACAAAAAGGGGCTCTCCGGATCCCGAGTGAAACATGCGGACTGAATAAATGAATCGCTTAGGATTCGAAAGACCGTTTCTGAAAAAGTCGACTCATCTCAGTGCAAAAATTTTTCTCTAAAGCGAGTTTAAGCAATTTTTACGTCATTAAATATTTTATTGAAATATTGTATTGAATTTTGACGTTTTGTATGCTTTATCGAAAAAAAAGTAAATGTATTTTGTTCGTGCATTTTCAATTTTTTTTGTGGCTTCGTCTGGAACGGAGAGGACTGGCGCTTCTCTCAGTCCAGAGTGATGACTGGAAAAAAATAGTGTCCCATCTCAGGGCCTGGATAGAGACACGAGATCGGACACGCGATTTTGGAGTCGTACGCATGCTCCGGCGTCGGTTACCAAGGTTACAAGAGGGATGCTGGACGCGTACAGAAATGTGTATTGATTACTCTGTAGACCGCCATTTTCGACGATCTTTATCCTAACTTTTCCATTCCGCTCACCCTCCCGTTTCCTCGCCCCATGAGAATCGTCAGCTTTTCTATTTTCCCGTAGATTTTCCACCTCCCGACGAAACAATCAAAACGTTTCATCCGAGCGTTATCAACCGCTTCGAAATCGGGGCATTCCTTTCCCAACTTTTTTATTGCTCTGAAAAAAAGGTAACTTTAATGATGTGGAAAACTCGCCGGTTTCGCCAAACGGGTCAACGAGGGTGTTGCTATTTATAAATGCAAAAAAATGAAAAAAGATAGAGCCCCCGCTGGTTTTTCTACTTGGTAAATCTCTCTCGAGTCTCTGCGCTTTCCTTCGCGTGCCAACTCGCCTAGTATGGTTTCTATGTACACGTTTTGCTTGAACGTAATTTAAATTAAACAACGAAACTGAAAGGCGCTTCGAAAAGAATTGCGTTATCGAATAAACTGACATTTATTTTTTTTTTAATTTTAACATCATTTGTTTCTTTTGTTCACGAAATCTTTGGTAACATCGCGATAATTTTCGTTGTGTTTGGAATTTAAAAAGAATTTTTTTTCCCTTTTTTTTTGACGGAACTAATTGACACCCGACGCTCGCATGAAAAAAATTTTGCAATTTTTTTTTACACAGTTAATATTGTGCGTACGAGCAGGAAGTGACATCACACCTGTGATCGCCATTCATCGAATTAAGGCCAAGGCTGGACGTTGCTTATTTCGTCACTTTTGAAAAAAAAATTTTACTTTGCCATTCAGTAAATTAATCTTGCACTTATCGAATATTACCAAATCTTTAATAACGAGAAACGTGAATGAGAAAAGTCAGGATCAAGTTGGAAAAGTTTTCTCGCTGAGGATTTGCTTTTTCCCATTTTCTCGACTCTAGACCACTTTTTTTTTCTTGGCAGCGCGAGTCTTCGGGTAGAAAATTCGTGCTCGAACTTTCCGCAAACTTCGAAGATCCGCGTAATAGAGGAAAAAAATGCGGTTGCCTTGAGGCTTTTGAAAACCGAGACGTGACTAAAAAAGTGATAAGGTAAGAGAGGATAACGCGGTACGGAAAAATGGTCATGGGATTGCGAATGAAAAGAGCACGAAGCGACGATATGTTTTTAATGAAAGAATCAGGAGGCGAATAATCGCGATGGAAGTTAAAAAATTCGAATGAAAGTGGAAAAATTATTTTTTCAACGTCACACGCGAACTTCCTTTATTTCGACTTCCCGGAAATTGCGACACTGCATATATCTTGCGACGAGAATACGAAATATTTTCACTTTTTGTATTATTTAACGAGATATATTTTCGTACGAATTATTTGTACGCGCATGAAAAACTATTTGGACGAATAAAAGTGTTGCGCTGAATTACGATGAAAAATAAAGCAAAAAAAAAATTTGCCTCTTAATGAGCAATTATTTCAAATGAGTCTCTTGTTCTTCTCCGACCGGATTTTTCACCATTGACGTAGTTTTTTTTAATAATATTTTTAATTACACCGTCGGTACTCGTGAAGCAATTTCTCGGCTGCGTCGGCGTGCAATTTTCTTTCGCTTTTCTCATCGACGCGCTCGCTTTTCCCTCCCGTATTTTCGCTGTTTCGGGTACCGGGTACATGGCGTGACAAAAAAGTACGTGGCGTGACAAAAGGTGGAGATACGCTTGCATTACACTTTCGTTTTCACCGGGCCTCATCATTTTGTCACACTCGGCGATCCGCAGGGACGCATTTTTCGTACGAAGTTTCTTTTTCAACAAAAATTGCAGAATCATCCAAAAAATTTCATACTCTTTTTCCCAAAATATCTATTTTAAATTAACCATTGCTCGATGCAAGTAAAAAGTTTTTCAAATAAATTATGGGTAAACGCAAAACGATGATTTTGAGACAGAAAGATTATTATTGGTGAATGATCATTCTGGTCAATCAATGGAAATTTTTTTACGTATTCGGGGGAATTGATATTTTTTTTTGTAGAAAGTGAAAAATGGATCGTAAAATTGTGAGAGCTGAAGCGCGGATTGATGGTTCGAGAATGGCGAAATTTCACTGGACGTTGGATGTGGAAGATAGGAGAGAGAGAGAGAGAGAGAGAGAGAGAAGAAAATGGAATATCGTGCATCCCTGAAGGGCGAGCGTCACGGTATCGCAAGGTACCTCGAGTGTGACAAGCATATAAATGGTGAAACTCATCAAATTAGAGAGTCACTCGATTGCAGTCCCAGTCACGAGAACATGCCTCTCTTATTTCTCCGAGAGCAGTCAAACCAGTAACAACGGAGCACGGAAAAGTGAATAAGTCGTTTAAAATTGAATGATTTTACGACAAATAAGTAGAAAGTTGACAAATGACTTGAAATCCGGAGACAGTCGACATGTTCGTGAATTGTGCTCTGGCGATCTTGCTCGTCGCCACGATCCAGTGTGTTCTCTCGATCGCAACGACCGAGAGCAGCAAATTCGAGCGTACGAGACCGGCAGCGGTCCAGGAACTTCCGGACGAGAAGCGTCTGACGAATTTCAAGGAGCGCAACGACGGGAACGAAGTCAAGCACAGTGATAAAGTTGACGCTGATAAGCCGGATTCTCGACAGGAGAAGAAAACGAGGACCATCCAGTCGACACCTGGAACAACAGACGGTGCAGATAAGTTTTCTTATAAAATTGATCATCGACGAGTGAAAAATAAATTACTCTTCACTTCTCTACTCAAGACCATATTTTAAGTTAAATTTGGCGTTTTAAAACTGCAGAAGAGTTTTTTTTTAGTAAATTTATTCCAAAATAGTCAATTTTTTTATAGCAGCCATATTCAAGATGAAATACGAAAAAATAATGTCAAGAGTAGAGAAGTGAAGAGTACAGTTAACGTACTGCCACTTTTATCGAGACTCTTTGCAAACTTATTTCAAATTCGATTCTACATAAGTGATAATAAATAGTATAAAATATTGGGATAAATCATTGAAATTATTAAATCATTGAACGAAAATGTTCTTTTTCCTATAATTGAAATTTCGTGAATTTTTACCGATGCTCTTTGAATATTTCAAGTCCTCAATGCTGCGGTGGTAGATACGATTCTGGTTCGACTCGAGGACAAGAATCATTGGGCCAGAGTGGGATCAGGCCGTCTTCGGAAATAGGGAGGTATCCCTCTCGCTATGGCACTCGTCCAGACGACAGGTCACTACGACATATTTCTTCTTTTGTCCGTCTCTCGATTAATTGATAATCACTCGGTTTGGCTCGCGTCCAAAAAGCCCAACAGATGCGAACTCTTCGCTTCGTCGTCCACGAATTTCGGTAACGCGGAATCATTTTTTCAGATACGGATGGCAGAGTTACAATCCACCAGGATCTTCCGGAAGACGAGGCAGCGTTGGGCCTTCCTCCAATTCTGACGCGTACGGAGGAAATTCGGGAGCGGACAGGTAAGAATTTTTACTTTAAAAATAAAAAAGAAATCCTCACGAAAATCCATGCTTTGTATGAAAAATCTTCAGAGTTTCCAAATTGTCACCAAAGTGCGACAAAACAGAAATTTTCGTACGAAATTCTATGATTTGTATGAAAAATCTTCCGAGTTTTCAAATTGTTATCACGGTACGACAAAATAGAAATTTTCGTATGAAAATTCTCTCCGCGTAGGTACGGATCGAGACCGTCTTACTACAGCGGAGACAGCGATTACGACAGACCAGGAGTAAATGGAAATCGTCCAGTAAGGCCTGGATACGGCTACGGATACGGTGACAGCGGAGCTTACGGAAGTAGCGGCTTCGAAGTCAGTCGTCCCGGGTACGGGAGACCACCCAGCGGTGGCACAAATTTTGGCAGTGGACGTCCGGGAGGGACGTACGGCAACGGCCATGGAGTTTACGGTGTCTCGGGAGCTCAGGAAGGCGAGTTTCCTGGTGACGAGGAAGGAGGTGAGGGCTCTCATCCGCCTCCGGTAAACAATCTTCAAACGCAAAAGGTAAATTGTATACATTTTTTACTCGAATTTTTTACTGAATAAAAATATAAATTATGACTTCCATTACCTTTATTTTTGATAAAATAGGCAGTCGCCCTCAAAGCCCTTGCCGGAGTTGCTCTAATCGGAGCTGCGGCTGCACTCGCGACAAATCCTGTCTTACTGCCGATCGGTGTTCTGGCCGGTAGAAAGAGGCGATCCGTCGATTCGTCCGAAGAGATGGAAGACGTCGATATCTACAAAATGATGGAGTCGTTAGAAATTCATATTCCCAAGGTATTACGAATTTATTTCGATTTTAATGAAATAAGTTTAAATACAAATGAAAGATACATTGGACTTTACATCCCGAAGAATATTTTTCCATTTGCTCTTTAAGATCTACAAAGAGAGCATCAGGAAAGAAGTTATCGAGTCACCAACCTGCGTAGCGAGGCTCGCTTGCGAAATCGAACGAGAGTACAGAACGCAGAAAGACAATAACGAGGATGAGCAAGAAAATTGGGTCGTCTTGTACGAAACTTTGAAAAAGCATCTCGTCAATTTGTAAGCACTTTTAATTAACACTACTTTCTACGAATTCATTTAAAATGTATCGAAACTTTACGAGAAACTTATTGTTACAGAATTCAGAGTAAATTTCTCAAAGCTGGTATACGCTACAAAAACGTTAAAGAATTAATGAAATCGGCGAAAGTGTACAACGGCGAGTGCAACATTTTTGTCTGCGACTTCACCAAGGACTGAAAATATATTTTTTACCACCTGTATTTTTACAAGCGATATTTATATGTGAGAAAAAAAAGAGTCGATTCTCCGAGCAAACATTTTTCCACGATTCTTTTACACAAAAATTTGGATACTCCGTATTTATTTTTATCAAATTGTGTTCTCTAGTTTCGAATTATCTGAATAGTTTTTCATGCAAAATGAATGAGAGACGTACAGGCTCGTTCGTTGTATCTCACTGTGTTTATTAAAACGAAAGAAAAGACTCGAAAATAAAAGAAAAAATTATGAAACTTTTATTGACCGTGTCTGTGTGTTTCACTTTAGGGCGGTTTAATCATCAGTTGCTTTTTTCACTTTTTATCCTTTTCATTAAAAGTTAGTGAAGAGATGAACACACGATTAATCCGATATTGTTTAATGACAGTAGCTAATTGTTATCATTAGTAATAATTATAATAGATCTTTTTTTTTGCGTTTTTTTTCGTGTTTTTTGTTTCACTTATATAAATTCATATTAAAACGGGCTAGGTGAGTTTCTTGGCTTTCTGGTACAGGGTGTCGACGACTTTTCCCATGCTGTGTATCGTGTCGAGTGCTATCTCGTAGGTCTTGTCTCGCGGCGTATCCTCGAAAACGATAAGTACTCCGTCGCCTTGATCCAGCACGCCCAACAATTTTTTGTCAAGAATCATCTGCGAGAGTTTCTTCTCGACTTGAGCGATTGGTAAGGATATGCACGATGCTATGTGTTCAACCTGCGAGTATCAAATTACGTTGATTTTCGAGTCAGATCCACGAAAAATGATTCGAAATTTGTTAAAAGCTGTTCGTACCTGTACGCGGGAGTACGGCTCGACAATACGGCAAAGATTCTGTTCGAGCATCGTATCGTAAAGAGAACCTAGGTGAGCTCTGACGATCACGTCGTCTTCCAGTTCCTGACGGTATTCCTTGACAGCTGCTTGAAAATCAGCGAGCGAGCGTCGATGGCTTGCCTCGGCGACTGCCTTCATCGCGTCCAGGTCCCGACCAGCGTATTTTACTGCTAATTTTCCGGACATTATAGACTGTACGTCCTCCGGTGTACGAAGCATTATTTTTGAGAGTAACATGTACTTTAGCGCTGTTAAGGCTTTCGGACTATCGATGCTGTCGTATCTGAGAAAGAGGAAAAAAGTTGACTCCCAAATCCATAAACAAATTTGTTTTGTAATGAATAAATGGCAAAAATTCATTGACTCACCCTTCAAAGGCTTCATAGAAATAAGAATAAGCAGTCTTGAAGTCTCTTTCGTCTGCTGCATGTAAAATACCGGACTGCAGGTCCAGAGCAGCTTGCATTTTGGGTGGACAGTAAATGGCGTTCGCGGTTGTTCTTGCGCTGGTAAGAGCTGTTCTGGATTTAGCTAAATTGCTCAGAGCATGGTAAGTCTTGCTTTCGAGTAATTGTACCTCGACGAGTAACTGTTTGTCATCGAGCTTCTTTAGTTCTTTCAGCAAAGTGGAGCTCAGCTGGAGAGCATCGCTGAACATTCCCGTGTCGAAATACAAAGCTATCAACCTTGTTTCCAGGGACTGCCTCAGAAACGTTCTTCTCTCTTCCTTTGCCCAGTCTATACATTCTTTGCAGAGTTGTACCTATGCAAGATGAAAACTGACGTTAACAAAAACGAACAAAAGCGTTCGCAACAAAACTTTTGGTGATGCGAAAAAAGTGAGGTTAGGAAAGTCTGCTGTGTCACTCGACCTCACTGTTTGATACCGTTCATCGTGAGAGGTTAACGTATAACAACAAAGTTATTTCGTATTCATGGAAAGATCGAGAAAGTGGCAAAAAATAGTTGGGAACACCGAGAGTTTGGGAATTAATTGAAAATAATATGAAATAATTCGATAAAAATGGATAGAGCGTTGTAGTGTATTTTTGAAGAAATGATTTTTGACGTACCTCAATTCCTATTCCAGCTTCCAAATCGAGGAAAAAGTCTACGAGGGAACGGACTAGCTTGGCGGCTTTTGCTTTGCTAATGAGGCTCAGAAAAGGTCTCGTCGCTTTTATGAGTTCGGCGAGTTCTTTGGCCTTGCCCTCTTTCTTGTAGAGCTCGCCGAGCTGGAGAATACCTTGCTCCTTGACGCGAATGTTATCCTCGTCGTCCTCGTTGATCCCGATACTCGGATCGGAAACGATTTCGCTGAGCAAGGTTATGCCCTCGCTGCTGTTCGTCATAGAGACAGCTTGAGCGCGTTCGAACAGCATTGCACCGGCCATAACACACTGAAGAGTATCTGAATTTTGCGTTTCACGATCTTTCACTCGGCTCTTCGCTCGCGAAAAAACTTTAACGTGTTTGCCGGTTAGCACCACTCGGGAAACTTCCTAATCGAACTACGGTTAAACGAAAAAAAAACTTTTCTCACTCTCACGGACGCACCCAAAGTTTTCGGATTACAACCGGATTTTGGAGTACAATTTTAAATAATCCCCTTCCGATTTAGAGAACCTTGTATCTCGCTCAGCTCACGAAAAGTGATTCACAAACTTTGCTTTCTATTTGCCAATTCAGCACGCTCTTATTTTCTTTCTCGTCAGAGTCTCAAGCTCCAAACGATAAAATTCGTGTCATGCTGTGGCTACGCGAGTCAAGTGGAATAACCTCGCTGGTCTTCGAGCACGATTCAAAAGTATTCTGTAGATGAGCAAATTCGAGGGAGCCTTTCTTTGTGAGAAACTTTATGCAGCGCCTCTAGCAGTGCAATGTTGACCGAGAGCATCGATTATAGCTGATTGTTTCCTATCTACACTGAATACATCACCAGCGCTCTTCCTCGTAGTTCCTAACCTCTGAAAATATATGTCAAAAATACTTTTCACCGAGTATTCCATTAGCTGAACATAAAAATGGCTACAAGAAATCTTACAGAACCTTTCGTACTTATGAGAAACAATGCACTTCGGAATAAACATATTTATGCGGAGCAGGTATTTATTTTTATATAACCTTTTCGTATCTGTCAAATTTCATCAATGAAAATTTAGACGTATCGAAATTTTATTAGTTAAAATAGGATATTTTAGAATTAGTCTGTCTATTCGTATAGACAGTTTAAATAAATAATATTGTATCTTTGTAAATCCATTATTGAAATTTTTTGAATTTTTCTATGTCTCCTTGTTCATTTGACAGAACCTGTCGGATCGAATGGCACTGGTGGGTGGAGATGACGCTGCTCCGGATAACGTAGAACTTAGAGGAATAAATCTGGGCGATAGCGAACCTCCGGCCTGGATCGATGCTCTGGAGGAAGCTCAGTACGTTCTCAGTCGATTGAGAACCAAGTTGGATTCTCTGACAGAACTTCACGCTCAGCAGCTCACTCGGCCAACTCTGGATGACGCTTCTCAGGTTCATAAGCTTCAAATTCCTTTCTAAAATTTTGCATGGCTGTTCTCAACGTGGATGAGGTCGTATTCCCTAATAATTTGGTTGAAATTGCTAACATCTGTTAATTGTGTGTGACTTGTCGTGTCAGGAAGAGCGACGTATGGAGAAATTGACAAGAGAGATAGGTCGTGCCTTCTCGCATGGTTATCGGCAAGTACAAACAATAAAATCAGCTGGAAAACACGAAACGAGATTAGCAGAGCGTCGGCTTGCCATGAGCGCGGTAATGGCCCTTTCCTCGGCTTTGCAGGACTTGAGTATTCGTTACAGAACTGCGCAGAGCAACTATCTGCAACGTACTAACAACCATGAAATAAATATAATTATTATGTTGGAAATGGCGTAAATTTTGCAAATCCTCAACTTTGTTCTCCCGTTTGTTATAGAGATGAATTCTCGCGAAGAGAGAAATAGACAATTTTTTACGGAGGACGAGAGCCTAACGATAAATACGGCGAATGACTCTTGGCTGACCGAACCCACGTTTCATCAGAGCGACGAAAATAATTGGCCAACTGGAGTACAGAGTCAGCAACAGTCTGTATTGCTGCAGATCGAAGAATCCGAGGAGATGACGCGACTAGCCGCCGAACGGGAGCAAGAGGTTGGACGCGTGGTCAGAAGCATATCCGATCTCAATCATATATTTAAGGTAAGGATTAAGCATTGCATTCACGTTACTATTCAATCAGAAGCTAAGAAATCAATGTTAAGCCTCGCTCAGTTGCAAATTAGATATCGAGAGTTAGTAAAAATGTAGCCGAGAAAAATATTTATATTTCAACAATTGCAGGATCTGGCAACAATGGTACATGATCAGGGCAGCATTCTCGATCGTATAGATTACAATATTGAGCAAACTCAGAGCCAAGTACAAGAAGGTTACAAACAGTTGAAAAAAGCGGATTCTTATCAAAAAACTAGTCGAAAAATGTATTGCATATTAATTCTCGCAGCAGCGATAATATTTCTCAGTTTTTTATTCATCGTGTTCAAAACTTAATGACCATTCGTACAAACATCTGGTACTTTACATCCAGTTATTGTGTCTTCACAGCGATGGAGGTTCGCAAAACGCGACAGCGTTCTGTAACTGAGTAACCTTCCAAATTTTATTCAGGAACCGAGGGAATCGATCCTGAACTGATGTTCGAGTCTAAACAAATTTTACAAAGAAATTTTCGACGTGTTTCAACTAATTTCATTAATCGTATAGAAAATTAACGCATTACCGTTGGGTCAAGACTGATAAAAATTCATTCGTACGCTGACACGATTGTGCGATGCGTTCAGTCATTCGAAATTCATTGAAAAAAAAATCAATTTTAATCGTTGTCGTTATTCGACGTGTGTTATTGAAATTGTAATCATTAATGTGTAGCATTTGCTGTAAAATTGTTGAAAGATTATAAATTATATAACCGAATTTAACGCATAAGCGTATTTCCTTTTCAAACAATTTTCACACATTTGGTTTTCAAAATATTATTGCAGATGTTTCGTTGTATCTTCTATCAACTTATGCAAAATCGCAGGGATGTTTCGATGAGAATCAATTTCCCCTCACGCTTATTCCCGATAATTGAGCATTCACGTTGTTCCTCTCGCGTCACGTGGCCTCGCAAACATTTCGTTCACTATCACGAAAGTTCTTTACGCTTCAGTACAAACGTATATGATTCGGAATAATCTAAACTCGATAATGTATCACAGATCTCATGCCCGTCGAGAGATATCTGAATACCGTATAGGCCACTTGTGTCTCGCGTTTCGTTAAACATTATATTCTCTGCACATCCGGTCTAAGAATGTATTGCGCGATGGTTTATATTTAAACGATGGAATTATAAAATGAGGATTATTTATAGATCGAGGGACGATATGCCAGAGTCGCCGCAGTTTCCCGATATTTTTCAAACAGGTGCAATACATCCTTAAATATGACGTCAGGCTAAGCTAATGACGATAAAAATACAGGTCTAAAAGGTAGTGTCTAACTCGAAGGCACGATAAAACATTTCTACCGATCGTCAGCTCCAAACCCTTCGAATTCATTCGTCGTTACATGTTGGTAATTCCTGATCGCCTAATGACGAATGTACGTAAAAAAAAAGGAAAAAATTCTGCAATTATTCCAAAGTGTCGACGTCGATCCAGCGAGTGTCTTGCACTTTTCAGCGACCAATGTTCTTTTCTTTTCTTTCTTTCCATTATTGTTTTCCATTGTCTTTCAAGGACTCGAGTCCTGTCGATGATTTCACGTTTCCAGCGTGCTCACGATGTGCGTCAGAATACCGAAGGCACCTCCGAGAAGAAATCGCACGAAGTTGTCGCCGACGATTGGTCCGAGAGCGTACAGGCCCTTCCGGGGTGAGCGCGACACTTCGTACGTGAATTCGTCCGTCTCGATTGGATTCGACTTGCTGTCTATCGGTTGGTTCGCGATTTTTCCCAGTTTCGTCGCGTAGTCGCCTAAATACGACAAATCTGGCCTCGAACCTGGAAAATAAATTCAAATTATACGAAAACGTTCGTAAAAAAATGTTGATACATTTTTTACGAAAAATGTACACGACAACCTTCGCAATCAATTTTTGGTACATTTTTTTACAAAAAATTGTCAATAAATCAAATAAGGATGTATGGAGACAGAAAATCCTAGCAAAAAGTAAATTCTTGAAATTTTTTTGAGTCTTAGACTACCATTTTTTAAACAATGAAAGTAGAAACAATTTTAGTTAAACGCTTTGAAATTTTATCTATACAAAATGAACACTACTACGAATAAATAAATAAAAATTCACAAGAATCTCATATTTTTAAATTTGTATTCAGGGTAAATTTATGAATTCTCCATAAGCAGCAATGTTAAATAACTCTTAAGCCACTCAGTAAAACGATTTCAAATTTGACACAACATTCTTTCATATGCTAAGAGCAAAATAAGTATAAAAAATGTATCAAATTCTCACATTTAAAAAAATATCGCTCATAAATCCTTAAAACAGAAGCAATAATTTTTATTCTATTTTAAACATTTGATAAAAAGAAAAATCGATGACTTACCGATCAGTATGGCGACGAGAGAAACTCGAAATGATTGCAACTGTCCGGTAGGCAAAGAGAGCGTGACTCTCTTCTCTGAGCAAGGGAAGCTCTCGTTGGCTTTGAAGTCGATCAGCGAGTAGCCTGGAAGGGCCTGGTACAGGGGATAATTCGTGCCCCGGTCGGCCATCATCTCGTAGACCTTGTGATATTCCGGGTAAATGGAAGCCGGGAGCCACTGGAGCCTGTCGTAATTGTTGAGCCCGGTCGCCTTCTTTCGGGCGACGTCGCCGGAAGGATCGCGAAACGCGTGGATCACCGGAATTCCGCGGGAGCGGGCGGCCATTATCGCGTCGGCGGCGCTCAAACCGGCTCCGACGACGAGAACCGGTGCTGGCTCACTCTCCTCGATCACCGAACGCGTCACTGGAACCGGCGAATTTGTTAAAAATTTTTTGGACTCGAGCAACGTTTCCGACTCAGGATGTCATTATTCATTCGCATTGAAAATTTGGAAGATTGAAAAAAGAATGAAATAGATTATAAAAACAAGTCATTTTTCAATTTAATTTTGTCATAAAAAGAAATTATTTCGAATAATTTCAGGTCCCAAGTCTCGTTTTACAAAAAAAGTGACAACTGTATTTTCAAAACCAAACTAATCACAAAAATCTCTGCCAATTTCGATGCCATGAAATCATTATTTTCTAACAAAATTATTCTATCAGTGAGAATTGATTTCACGAAAAACTCAAATTTATTAATTAATTTTTATAGACGATGGCATATTCGACGAAATATTCACATCGTTATTATTACAATGACAATCGTTTAGTGTTGAAATTGATTAATTAACATTAATTATATAATAAATTAATCAATTAAATAAATAACTCCAACATCTAAGATGTACGTATCATATAATTTTTTGGACCATAAAGTAAAAAATGTATCATTACCATTTTGCTTCAGAATGGTAAAAAAAAATACATAGTAAAGAACGTAAAAATAAATTTACCTGTGTTGGAGGCTAATCGATCGAGTTTCTGCTCGAGGTCTTTGAGGTCGTGAGTAAGCCAGGAGCAGGCTCGGGACTCCTCACCGGGCAGGTCGAGACGATTCGGGGAATCCATGCTCCCGGTTGCGAGAACGACCCTCTTGCACTTGTAGGTGAACCTCTTGGCGGTCTCGTTCTCATATCCGGCGACGATCCAGCCGTACTCGTTCTCGTTCGCTCCGTCCACGGGCCTGACCGAGGTCACCGTCCTCCCGCTGCACACACCGAGAGTAACCAACCGATCTTAAGTCGGGTCTCCAGATACTGAACAAGGCACAAAAGAGTGCATTGGGGGAGCTTCTACGGATTTTCGGCCTTTTCATCGGTAAAGAGAAGACAAAAAAAGCTTACGGACCACTTGAAATATTTCTCCAGTCCCTGGAACCTGACGTAGTCCTCGTAGTACGCGGCAACCGTTCCAACTGGTAGCCTGCTCCTGGCCTTGCAGCTCGAAACTTTGTCGCGTCTGTGCCGAGACTTGCCCATCTCGTTTTCCACAATCAACGACTTTCTCGTATCCTCCGACTCCATCAGGAGATTGCACCATTTCTTTATGTGAAAACTCGGCAGGGACATCCAACGATTCAGGCTGATTGTCATGACATTCGGATCCATCGACTGCAATTCAAAATTTAGCAATAATTAAGAACGCTGTATCAAAAATCAAGAATTATGTAAAATTGTTGAAAATTTGTCTTTTTTTTTAAAACACATCTTTAGATTGTCGTGTCAGAGTGACGTTTAGCAAACTCGTCAGTGAGAAATAATTTTCAATAAATTGCAAATAGTCTTATCATGGATAATTATACAATCTGACGAATTTTTTAACAAAAAAATAGTGAAAAAATACTTTTAAAAAATCACACGTGAGTAAAAATACATGTCGAATATCGTATAATAAAATAAAAATACAAAATAATGTTAATAAAATACAAAAAATAAAGGTTTTGTTTAATGTAAATAATTCTACTGAATTAGTATATAATAAAAATAACTAACGTGCCAGGAACCGCCGGGCGGTCCTTTGCCAAGGACAACGTGGTCGATAACTTTGTGATCCGGTAGCCAAGTTATCAGTGACGGAAGATCCAGGCCGATGTCGACGCAGGGATGTTGCAATTGATCCATGAGAAGGGCCAGAGGTTTTCCACCCCCGCGACCCTCGACACCGGAAACGAGAGTCGTCAGACCGCTCCGGGAACATCGAGCCAGACAGACACCGCCCTCGCCCTTCTTCATCATTTTGCATCGTCCCAGTTTCGTCTCATATCCATTCTTAGAGTTCTCGATGTTTCGCGTTACGTAGTTCAGACGCGCCGTCAACATCTCGTCCCCCGGGTGCGGTTTGCCCTCGTAGTACGGCCAATTTCCTGCCAGCATGTACGACAGGCAAATTCCACCTGGACCGTTTCCTGCCACCCAAATATCATCAAAATTCGTTTCTTTTTTCGAAATACATTTTTTTCTTGTTTTCAATCAGAATAATATCGAAATTCATTTTTTTTTCGAAGTAAATTTTACTTAGTTTTCAACCAAAATAATATCAAAATTCATTTGCTTTCAGAAACAATTTTTTTTATGGTTTTCAATCACAATTAAAAATCTATTTTTTTTTCTAAATAAAATTTATGCAGTTTATTAGTTCGAATCTTATATTATATATAAACAAATATATTATTATAATTGTAAGGATAAAGGGTGAAAGGATGCTTACCCACGATAACGACGTCCTTGTAAATGACATCCTTGTCGACCTCGTCATTGTCCTGGTTGTTGCGGTATTTGGTTTTCCGCATGGCAAGCGCGTCTAACACCATTGAGTCTCGAAAATAGTGTTTCCTTCCAACAGGACTCATCCACCGTTAAATATGCCACTTCTGCGAACAAACGACGAATTTCCAGCTTTAGTCGACTGACGTCTCCGCTGCTTCGCTTTTTCAAATCGTCATTCATTAACTTCATTAAGCTTTATTAAAATATCAACCATTCGGGCTTCGCTCAATTTTCATTTATTCGCGACTACGATCACGGAGTAAGACGACTTTTGTCATCCTTTGACGCGAACAATCAAGAAAATTAATGTCCGAAAAAAAAATTGAAAACAAACGAATAATCGTGTCCGGAAAATACGTCGCGTCCGTCCATCCACAAGCTCTTGGCCTTGAAGTTTTTTTTTTACGCTCCGGAAAAAAGTTACTTCTGACACTTTGGAAATACCTCGAATCGATTTAGATATTATGCAACGCGGCGGATGTAAAAAAAAATATTTTTATATAAACCGAGTGGTCGCGATCGTGTGTGCGACGGAAATGCGGCGAAGTCGTCGTAAAAACGAAAGCGAAAATAGTCGTTTTCCGGCCAGGGCTCGGACAATCGACGATTGTTGAATAGCTGCTGCGATCGATAAATCATATTGTTCGGAGTGAGATCTCGAGAAAATAAAGAAGGAAAATCTCTACTCGACGGTAATAAAAGTGTGACCTTCGCGGTAGCTCTGGGAGCGTTCGTTGAAGCGTGTCAGCACTGTCATTTGAAAACCATTCGCTTTTCCAGTCCTGAATAATAACTCTAACCATCGATCCCAGGATTCATTCCACAGAAATGTCCAAGTTCAATTTTAAAAATTCTCGGATGAAAGCTTGAAATGTGTATTTTCATTTTTTATTTTATTCAACTTGCTCGTTATTTTTCAGCTTATCGAACGACGAGTAAATCAAATCGCTCTGCGTTATCTGCATTTCCTCTTTCTATAAATAAATAAAAATATTGCGGTATTTTTTAAACGCACGGAAATATGACAAGAACAAAGCTATTGCAGCACGCAGTTCGAGCTCTAATCGAGGATTAATCGCAATACGATATAAATCTTGCATTTTTTCCCTCCGATATACTTTGTTGCAGAAATCCAGAAAAAACGTTAGAATTTTCCATTTGCTATATTGTGAGGAAAAATACTGAGCTTCCAAGATTTTTATAGAACGTGTGAGAATCGTCGTAATTTTATTGGTAACGATCGATCAATTTTTCAAATAAAAATAAAAACAGTTTTTTTTTTTAAAAACGTTACAAAGAAACCAGAAGAGTGCAGAGCGCAGCGAGTGTGAATTTGTAAGAAATTGGAGAAAAAAAAACTGGTTATCTCGGCACATTGCATCGGGATTGAATTGCAGAGGGATTCACCTTAAGGTCAAGTGAGCGCAACGGTGCACCGGCAAACTCGATTCTTCCATATATGCATACAAAGCGACGAGCAACAGGAAGAATTGTTGGAGGTCTATCGAGAGGATGATCAATTGAACAAAAAAAAAACCGGAATTTCCGCTCGTTGCGAACGCGTTCTTGGTGCTCGATTCGTTCGAACTTGCGACCTTCGTTCTCCCAAACGGTTCGATTAAAAAACTTGATAATTTTGTATCAAGGATTTGATTTTCACGCCGGTACGAAGTAAAAAATCTCTTTTTTTTGGGTCCGATTTCGAAACACGAAATAATCTGCTTTGGTCGAGTATCCCGAAATAACTAAACGAAATATGGTGAAATCTTTTGAAGCCCTTGGGCGGAGAACTGCGTCTCAAAATATTGATAAAAGTGAGTGACAGCTTCTTGAAATATGCGTGACTAAACAATTTTTTCTGCATCGTTGAGACCCTCGTACCGTAACCTTGACAATAATTGAAGCAACGGTTCATTAATTTCTTATTATTCTAATGTGCGACACTAATTATTATTTACGCTTCATGGACAGTATTTAACATATGAGATGGTGAGTGATACTTGTAAAGAAAAAAAAATGTTAGCACCGGAAATAAAATGTTATCAGACGTCTGAGTATTTTACACTTTGTGCCAAGTTCATCGCATTTTTGCATTCAAGCTCGACTGTTCATGAAGACATTTGATGAATTCTGGTAGCTCTCTAAATTGCAAATTTGTACGATCGTCGTGACATTGAAACGTTGCATATCACCGCGAACTGGCGATCCTAAAAAGAGGTCAAAGAGAATAGTGATTTTAAAAAGTTCGATAAATTTTATCAGTTCGATACCATTGTAAAAAATGTTTGATATTTAAAACAAGGAAACGAGCGAAATAATTTCTTTTTCCTGAATTAAAATTCTTCCGTAAATCTTTCGTTCTTTCTTTGCCAGACGGTAAAAAAAAACGCTTACATAAACGAAAATGTTCTTGATCCTGATAACAAAACGGCGCAGATTTCGAAAAGTCAAGGTTTATTAATTTGTAGCGCTGACGTAATTCCTTTGATTATCTTCGTGGGAGTTTCTTTTTTTTTCGTCGAGATGATTTTTTTACGAGGGTCAAGGAAGGCGAACTGCAAAACACGCCATAGATAGAACTAAGATTTTACTATTCGGAGAAAAAAGAAACAATAGAACTGTTGGAGGTCCAAGCTGAAGGTTAACTAAGAAAAATGTAAAGAAGAGGAACAGGATTTGTATCTTTCAAATGACGAAAAACCGGAGAAAAGGAAATGAAACAACGAGCGTGTTCAAATATTCAAGAATATGTTTCGCAACTAAACTTAGAAAAGTTTTAACGTATTGTGAAGTATCTCACAATCTTTCGTAAATAAATGAAAAATTTTCGGTTGATACACAAATATGAAACTTTGAAGAAATCTCCAAATTTTTAGATAAAATTTCAAGAATTTTATTGGAATATTTGTAAGTTCAAAAATCAATATTTTTATACTTCGTTATTAATTAGAGTTCAAGATAAACTGTTTTAGTTTCAATTTTTTATGTTGTGTAATACCAAAGTTAAAACAGAAATAAAGATGAATAGCGTGTAAGGACGAATTTCCACATCTTTTATATTAATGATTGATACAAAGAACTCTGTATCCTTTCTGATCAAAGACTTAGAAGAGTCAAGAATAAAGATCCATACATTTTATTTTTTTATTTTAATCATTAAATGGACATAAAGTAATAAAACCCTTATTATTATTTATCACTCTATTCATCCATATCCCAACAAATTTTGTCAATTTTTCTTGTGAATAAAAATTAATTCTCCTGTCAAACGAAAAAAGAAAACAATTTGATCAATTTTCGCGAAGTGACGGAATGATGAACGTTACTCAACGCAATGTGCGTGTGTATTTTACAATATTCCCACGATTGATAAGTCGAGCGTAAATCATGTCCAGAGAGACATGAAAGTTTTTCGCTCGATTGACTGTGATAAATTGATCGTTGCGCAAAAGGATTCAAACTTAATTACCCCACGGAGGAATTATACATATTCCGACGCAAGAAATAAGATAATAATTAGTCTCTGTATATTTACTCAGTGTTCTTTTTTCACGTATATTTACCCTTCGGATACTGGAAAAGAATTTGAGGACAATTTTTGTTTTATCACAGCTATCTGAATTCGTAAATCTTCGAGTCTATTTTTGGGTCTATAACATTGTAAAAGAATCCACGTTAAACCTTCCAAAGGAATTTATGAAAATGTGCTCGTGCCTCTAAAATTCACGATAAACGATCACTTTTATTTCAGGATTATGTATATTTCATTTATAAATTTCCAAGAAAAAAAAGTGCTTGTCATGGTCCCGGCTCTATGTAAATGAGAAACGAGGCATGAGATCAATTAACGAGACAAAATACATATAGGTTTTACTCTGACGGGTATGAACATTTTGAAACGTGTCCAAACTTGGGAAGAATGAGAATAATGTCGCACGTGCGGACAATTCTGAATAATTAAACATTTGATCACACGTGAGGCTCATCGTTAACAATAGTAAAAAAAAGTAACGAGGGAAAAATTGATCGAGCGAGAGACTCGGGCACGTTCGATCGTGTACTCTATTTTCGTAATTTTTTTCTCTCTCCTTTTTTTTAAATGCAAATAGCTTATAATAAATGTGAGCAAATTATAATCGATAAGACACGACCGGGTACTCTGACACACGCGCGTAGTCTTTTCAGATCTCTCGCTCGACATGCATTTTTCTGCTGGCACTATTTTCTATTCTCCGCAGCTGTTTTTTTACCCACGATTCGCCTCGTGTCGTAAATAAAATCGAAGAGGCCCAATTTCGTGAGATAAAAAGGTTGAAATATTCGCAGGAGCGTTCGATACTTTCGCACTGATTTATCGGAAAATCGTCTCTCGTTCGCAAATTCATGCGGTCCTTCACGTTTCGACGCATGTTCGGCCAAATAATTCCGACTGTTTTCATTGCCAGACATTGCCACATTCTAGGACATGTTTGAACCGGTCGGAAATAAAACTCGATCGGAACACCATAAATACCTGCTCGAAATGTTCCGCTGGAGACGAAAAACTGCTAACGAATTCGTCACGAGTGATTGAAAAATAGAACTGTGACCGGCGTGCGCGAGTATTACGCTTTTGGAGCGGAATTAAACGTTGATGCGAGACACAGATGCGCGGACGGCCAATCGCCTACTGAGGAATCTCGCGTCGAGCGCCACACATTATATCGGACTCGACGAAATTTACATCCCCACCCGCGCGCTCGATTCACCGGTAACTCGAGCAGCCGGTTTTTTCACCGGCTTTTCCGCTCAGGGGCGAAGGAAAAACTCAAAGAGAGCCACGAGGCCGATTCCCTATCGTTTTTCACACTTTACATAATTTTCGGTCAATTTTTTTTCTATACTTTTTTTTTGAAAAATACGTTTTACTTGCTTATTATTGGAAATGATGAGAATCGAGTTTTTGATTATTCTCGAGGCAAAATTTGCATTTTGAGCTTAAGGTAGTTTATATAGTTTTATCGTTTATTCAGGATTTTGGTGAAAGTTTGGACAATCCTTTGATACGACCTGCATATGGATATCAAATTTTAAAAAGTTTTACCAAATAGTAATCGAGATATTTATTGTTAAAAATTATAAGTTTCAGTGTTCTCTCATATAAGAGCTTGTGTTAAATATCGCCATTATCAATTCTAAATATCTTGAATTCTAGACGGTGAAACTTCTTTAACTTTAGCATGGCTCTTTATCATCTTTCAAAAAATATCTCTCTAAATAAAAAAAAAATTGTAAATAATTTTTTTCATAATTTTCATAAATGCGTAGCAAATACAAAAAAACTTTTCCTAATAAAAATTTAAGCTCCAAAATCGCACGGTCGGGGTAAAAATAAGATAAAAATGTTTCATTTGACTGTAGTTACATAGAAGAATATTAAAAGATGCTTTTCGGCAATTTGGGCGAGAAAACGACTTTAAGGGATATTTAATGACGAATAAACCCTCTCGGGTCGTGACGCACGACTCAGGTAACGAACATTAGACTGGACTGAAAAATGTCACGAGTTATGAAAGCACCAACTCAATTTTTCACGATGACTCGACATTTTCTTTGACTTCGATCGGAAAGAACTTTATCGATTTTTTTCATTATTATACGTGCGCTCGATAAAAATGGAGTACTTACTATGTAAGTGTAATTTCGGAGGGATTGCAGAACGAGCGCGCGTTCACGACTGTGTCGAGTGCTGGCGCAACGTTGCATTCCTAATTATAAGCTGCGTTCGAAGAGAAAATACGAGCAATAGGGAGGCGCGCGCTGATGTTTCCTCTTGCCCGTAGTCGCTCAGGGTCGTAGATAAAAGTCACCGCTGAGTATTATTTCTCGCGCGAGTAAGCTAGACGCCAGGAATCCGCCGCGACGAATCGATGGGTTCCGCGATCAAGCCTCAGACCGCAAGTAAACGTCATTATTGAGGAAATTTCGCGGAAATGGATACAGAAATAACAGGATGAGGTCGGGCGCTGCTCGTTCTTCAAACCAGCTCACTTTTTACTACTTTCCAATCCCACGGGAAACAAATGAAATTTTATTCGTTCCAAGCAATATTTTTACGTTCAAAAATAATATAGGAGAGAAACTAATTTTTTAAGTATGAAAACGATTAAATTTCGAAGTAACTGTACTTTATCAAGATATTAAAAAAAAAAGATTTATTCTATTATTAAAGAATTTTTATATTATTTTTCTAATTGCTATTTTATTTGAAGATAAAATATTTTTTGATTCTAATAGAATTTTTTTTTGCATTTGTTTACAAAGCTAGATAATGTCAATATACTTTGTAGAAACATGCTGATGGCGAAAAGTAAACAGATCTGGCTACGGATTGGCGTCATTTGTTGCAACTGTGACGTCACTCGAGATTCGACAAGAGCGTGCCTGTGAACTCGTATGAGATAATATCTTATCTCGTTCGAAAAGACGCTCACGTTCACTGTCATTGTGCGATGAGGTTTCGATAAGTCGTTATATTCGTAACGGCACATTTCTTTATCCGTGATGTCATGGAAATGGACTTGTACTAAGGCGTGACTTGCACTTTTTACTCATTACTGAGAAAATTCCAGAGAGCGTGAAAGAAAATTCCCGAGTGCGAATAGAATGTTTAAATTTGTGTTCGTACAGTATGATTTTTCAAAATTTTCTTTCAAAATATTCAATATGAAAATTCAAAGTGCCTTCGACAAATTCATCGATCGATTTACGAACGAATTCGATCGTCAATCGTCAACGAGGAAAATGTTTCACAAAGCACTTTCATTATTTCACTCTTTGACGCTGTCGGGTACTTTTCAAGCTGAAACACTTATTGGCTCGAAGAAAAGACAATACCTAGCTTCGTGGTTTTCGCAACGAAGGATGTTTACTTCTTTTTTTATCCAATCAATCGTCCTGTACGAGGGAAGTAAAAAAAAGAAAATTTACATCGACAGAAAAGGAAAAAATGATCGAGAGTAGAGTCGTGTAACTTTGGTTAACAATGATATTGCGATGTTATGATACATGATCCAATAAAATGATAGAGTCACCGTTAATACAGCCATAATTTCCGATAAGATATCAAAAATGTGACATTATATAAAAACAAAAAGAAATTACCGGGTATAATCATAACTGATAAAATTTGAGAAGCTTTATATTGTCCTGTATGACTTTGATATCAAAAACGTGATATTGTATAAAAACAGAAAGAAACTACCGGGAATAATCATAATTGATATAATTTGAGAAGCGTTATATTGTCCTGCATGACTTTGTATTTTTAGAATAGTGGGTCATCCCTATTTTGTGTTTACGATAGAAATTTAAAAGCACATTATTCTCAGTAACGATGAATGAAGCACACGTTTTTGGATTGCTCTCGAATAGTGACGAGAACAAGGTCAATATTACGTTGCTGGTAAAACTAAAAATTTCGAATACTCACTTGGAATCCTCTTCTTCTTCCATCTCGTTGTACTCCGTTGTACGAGTTATCCTCTATTTATTTTTATTTCAACGTGTAATCTCCTCCTTCGTATCTGGATCACTCTTAAACGTCACTGTCCCTTTTTTTTTATTTTTTATCTCACTGCGTTGAATGATGACGACATAGAAAGCAAGGCCACGCTCGATCGAGCTTACGTCTAGAAAAAGCTGCCGACGAGACGCTCGCCGCTTTTCGTATCGATCCGGAGACTTCAAGCGCCACCTGGCTTTATTTTTTTCGAATTTTGTGCGAACTTGGCGGCGATTCATTGAACATAAATTTGAAAAATCAAAAATGAAGAGAATGCTTCCTAATTGTTTCGAGAGTAAAAGAAATTATTCAAAAGTTGTCATTGTTATATAACGAGCGACAACGCGGTCCCTTTTTTTGACATATTTGAATTGATATTTTGCTGTTCTTCTAGGTGCATACGTCATACAACTTAATGCGCTCGATTCCAATTAATTGATTAGAGGTTTAATTTCTTTTTTAATATAGGATACATCCCCACTGACATTAAAAAAAAAGTATTTTGAAACGATATTATAAATTAGAAACACTAAACTATTCACTTTATAATTGAAAATTACACTTGAACTGACACTCTATTGAACTTGATGAATTTCTACGAAATGTTTTTAGGTAAGGAGCTACCTGGCGAGACCCGATACGTCTTACCCGGACACTTTCTACCGGCCTACTGATTCCAAATTCAGGCGAAAATTCAAACAATGAAGATCTTAATTGGTTTTTAACTCGACCCCGATCGATCACCATGGAAACAATTAATGACCGACATTAATGACAATTAACGAAAATTTGAAAATTTTTTTTCCTCGTTACGCTCGACGAATTTTCTCTCTTTTTTTATGTTTACGATCCCCGAACTATTCAGGTATATTCGTCAAGGTATATTTAATATAAATAATAAAAAATTGTGTTGCAAGTTTTTTTTTACATGAACTGAGAAAATTTAGCGTGTTCGAGGACCTCCAGTCTTATTTTTCGAGAAACGAAAATAGGAAAATCTTAAAATTTCAAGTGGCAATATCTTTTCGTGTCCTCGACGAAATCGACTTTATAATGGGTAATTCCTGAAAATTTTTGCAAGACGAAAAGAATGATTTAAACATCGAGGTCATGATTTCCAAAGCAGCGCACGTTGAATTTTTCTTTTAATGAGTAGAGATTAGCCAAAAATGAATGCGCTCTATTCCGATGAATCGATTCGAGGCTTCATGTCTTTTTTAATATAGGATGAGTTTTAAATGAATTAAATTTTTTTGTGGACCTATAAATTTCTAACATTTTGTGCATTCGTAAGCGTCTAAAAAGTATACAAAAAAAATAGTACTTTGACTGAATTTGTCGACCAATTAATTTGAGTGCAAAAACTTGGATTTTGGCACAAAAAGTTCTAAAATTTGTACCAACGAATTTATCCTACTTGTGACGAATACAACGAGAAAAGAACAATCTCTTTGGATTTTGAGATGTTGCTGTCTGAGAAAAATAAAAATGTAAAATCGACGAAATATTGGCAGTTGGGTATATAAAAAAGGAATGCACTTCTTTTATGGTTTTCATCCACACTTTACTCGTAGAACGACGTATTGGCTAGCCCGAGGGCTGCGGACACATACGATCCTCTCTTCAGTTGCACGATACGTAAAAATAATGATATTTACAAATGTAAGATAATGTTAGGCACTCAATGAACAAAACGGTAAAGATTTCTTTTCGATTTTATCACGAGGATTATTACATGCTCAGCGTTTGACCGATTAATACGAAATAATTTTGCGACGAGACCGAGTTCAAATAGACGAGATGACGAAGAGAAAAAAAAGATTGAAAATTCTTCCAGTTTTTAAAAAAAAATGTCGAATTTTTCGAATATACCTCTTTTTCTCTCCATACTTCGTTCCTTTGGTCATCACGAAGTTTAGTTATCCAATTTAAAGTGGAATGTTTTGCAAGAGTCGGATTACATTTTCTTCTTTATTTATTTATTTATTTATTTATCCTGTGTTTCATGTGGAATGTCCTCACGGCAAGTTCTTCTCGTTAGTTTCATAAATCTGTTTATTCGCGTAAGTACCTGACCGTTATTTTGATACTTGGTTCAACGAATCACTGGCCAGCTATAGTAATGTCGAATAATGGACATACAATTGGTAGAATACATAGAAACGTGTTTGCCTTTTGGAGACTTTCGCCGATTCATCGATGCGCCATAGTCGCGAGTCCGAGCCGGCAAACGCTCTATTTTCTCTGAGGTACAAAAGTATATTCGAAATAAAAATGCCTTCGAGATATCTCAAACGGCGAACGAACCGTCCCTGCGAGCTGACTCGAGCCGCGTTCAAATTCAATATTTAAAATCAGTTGTTTTTATCCCTAGTCGCTTCTTACAGTTTCTCAACGTCCTCTTTAGTTTGCTCGTTTACTTTAACGTTACAGGAATAGCCTAGACAATTCATTATTTCGCACAGTAAGGTCCACTTTACTGAGATTAAAATAAGTTACAAGGTGCTTCACCTATATCCGGGAACTCAAATTTTATGTTACAATTTATATAATCGATGAGTGTACGCGTGTATATATGTTATGTACTTTGGGTGTAAGAGCCGTCAGTCAAAACTATAAAATACTAACTCTGTATAAATCATCCGTAGTTTCATAGGAAATCCGTATTCAAATCGCGGCCTTCTTGTCCTCCCCTCCCCTCAAAATCATCTATACAAGTTCACTTTATACATATGCACGTACCATTTATTCGTCTTATTGATATGATTTTTTTTTGCTTCATTTTTTCCCTTCAATTACAATTCAATACTTGTCCGCAGTCGCGACATGTTCGATATTCCATTTTTATTATTGTTTTATTTTATCAATGGTGCATCGAGATACGTTTTCCATTTTTTCTTCTCTCTTGCGAGCTCGAATTCAGAGATTTTTTAAGTGGAAAAATACAATTCCACGTTGACTGTGAGCTAGAGCGCATTTAAATAGACCTTTTTTTTAGCAGAAATAAAATTATGAGATATCGGGTAACGTAACTTTGTCTTGTACGTTTTTATTATTTATTCTCTTCGATCCAACGTTTCTCTCATCCTTCCCTCGTTGTCCTATTGTATTTTTTCCAATCCTTTGTCCCGTACAGGTTAGCTTATGCGAAACTCGCTAAGTACAATGGTTTTGCCACTTGTTGCTGCCGGTGCCAACGGCCCTTAACCCGTGGATAATATCACAGACGTATGAGTTTCCGTGTTGTGCGTCGAGCATCGTTATCTAAGGTTTCTCACGAGAGCGTTTATTCTTTCGATCTTCTCGCTGAGCAAACGTTTTTCCGCGTCGAGCGCCGTCCTCGTCGTGGCCAGCTCGTACCTCGTCCGCTCGAGATTCATCGCCTCCGATCTCAAGCAGTTGGACTGCGCCGCCAATTTCGACATTTGACTCGTCAAGATTTTTCGCTCCACCGTTTTTTCTGAAATTCCATTAATCATCACATTTAAACATTTTCATTCAATAATTAATATGGCTTTAACGATTTGGCGATTACTATTTTTTTTTTGATAGATTACCTTTGGAATATTCGACGTAGGCCAACATAATCTCCTCTATCCCTTGCCAACGAGGCTTTTTCGTTCTCTCCTCGTTCGCACTCTCGCCGTTTTCTCGAACATCCAGAATTTTGCACTGAGGTCTGTAACCGTTTTCTCCGAATATCGGCAGGGCGGGATAATAGCTCGCCATGTAATTCGGAACGAGAGGTGGCAGAGGAGGCGGACGTTCGGTCGTTTGCTTGATTCGAACTCTGTCCAAAAGTCGCATCTTTTGAGGAGGCTTTGGCGAGGCTGGCGGATTCGTCGAGTAGGCTTTCGCGATTTTGTCGCAATAAGCCGTCACCGTGTTGGTACTTTTTCTCTTTTTACGATCTTTCAATACATACTGCCAGCACTCTTCCGCTTCTGCAAATAAATGATGGAAAATAGTCAAAATAAATTTAATGAGTCAATAAGAAATGCATAAAATGATCATTATTTTGACAAAGAAAATAAATTAGAGAATAAAGAAATTACCGTCGCGTTTTTTCGGTGGCATTACGTCAAGACCTATCGTTTTGAGAAAACCAACTTTCGGAGTGAAATCCGAGGTCTGAAGCAACACGTCGGGATGCTCGCGAGGTACAGGCAGAGCCGACTCCACGGTCTCTTCCAATTCTAGGGGAGAATCCGGTGGATCGGGATTCAATTTGTACCTTTTCTCAGCTTTGTACAATTCGATTTCTGCAACGATCAAGAAGACATTAACATAAATATGGCGAAAAAGATGAAAGATGCGAAACAATGGAAATCTCACTGACCGTTTCTCGTGCTGAGAGTGGTGAGACCGAACATGGCGAGGAAAGCCAATTTCTGCTCGGAGTAACGTGGCTTGGCGGGTGGACCTTTGGTGATCCAAATGTCAACGTCCCTCGTCTCATCCTCGCCCTCCGAGTCGGAGCTACAGGCCAAGCCGGAATTCCGTTCTCTCTTGCGTTTACGCCTCTTCTCAGCGAGATCGAGGCTCGAGGTTACTACTTTTGGTTTGTCTGGCACAACGAAGGACGATCTATCCTCCGCTTTCGCAAGATCTTGCTTGACGAAATTCTTACCAAATTCTGGAACGTTCAATAAAGCCGTCTCGCACTTGACCTCGGTCAAGTTATTGCACTTGTCCGTGTAACAGAACGAGCTCTTGTTGCTGTCGCCGAGACTCGAGAAATTCAATAACTTCTCTTGATATTTGGGTATTTGGAGCAGCACGTTCGACACGTTTTGGCAAGTACGTAAAATTTCTTCCGACTCGATGCCTTGGATGATTTGCGACGTCTCGATCGTCTTTGGCGTTGGCTCGCTCCCGCTGAATTTGAAGGGCTCGTACGCCGGCAAGACTGCAGCGTTGCTCCGATCGTTGTGCGCTCTCGCCTCGAGCTTTATTTTCTCATCCGTTTCATTGAGCCTCGCTTCTGAAACGACCGGAGCAGACTGGATTCTTTCCTCGCTCGGTTGTACCACCGGAGATGGTTTCTCGATGCTCTCCCCATTGTTGCAAAAACCGAAAGACTGCTGACTCGTCGGAGATTGACGAGCGAGCGCTTTCTCATTGTTCACGCTCGCTTTATTGTTCTCCCTGACAACGTCCATTATACTCTTGTAATTCGAGTTGACGATTCTTGGCGAGGAGCTCGTCACGTTATTGCTATTGTAGTAATTGACGCTCGTGGTCGTTGTCGTCGTAGTTGTTGTCATTGTCGTGGTCGTTGTCGTAGTCGTTGTCGTCGTCGTTGTAAATTGATTGACGAGGAGAGCGTTGTTGGCCGCGGGCTCGTGTCTCGAGGATTGTTGCAAGTCGCTTATGGAGTACGAGCTCTTGGCGCCGTTTACGTGACTGTTGCTCGTTGCGTTTGCGACGCTCGTCGTGACGACAGGAATATTGAGCTTGGCAGGCTGGACCGAAGGCGCCGACGAGAATTGCGCCGGTTTGTAAAGGCTCGACACATGAGAAACCGGGATATGCGAGTGATGGAAACTCGGCACTGGGTAAGAATTAACGCTCGTCCCTCTCGAACTCTCCACGCTTCCAATTTCCTGCTGGCCAGATATCTGATGGCCGTTGCTCGTTTTGGTACTCGGCTCCTGGTTGTTTATTTGATTAACGGCGTTTTGATTGTGATTGCTGATTATCGGCCAGGCCTGCGGCTTGGCGCTCGAGCGGAAGGAGTCCTCGAAGGGCCGGACGAAGGCCGGATGGTGCGGCAATGAGACGGAAGCCGCCGCTGTCGTCGTCGTCGTCGTTGTCGTCGTAGGTAAGGTCGAACAGGAAGTTGTGGCCTGTTGCTGCGGAGGTAGACCGGAGTTATCTTTGCTCCGAACGGAGTGAGAGGGCTTGTTGTGAAGGTGAGGCGGGGTGCCGGCCGGCTGAGCCGTTGCGGCGGGACTCGGGAGGGTGTGAGTCGCGTGAGTTGTAGCGTGGGTCGTCGCGCTCGGATTGTTTGGCTGGATTGGGGGATGAATGAGAGAAGTCTGGTGCTGATAGGCGCTCGTCGTCGTGGAAACTATACCCTCCCGGGGCCGGATCTCGCTGGGGAGGATCGTTCCGAGGTGCTGACTAGAATGGACGGTACTTGACTGTACCGAGGGCGGGGGTAGGTGGAGGCTCGGCAGGAGGGGACCCAGAGCTGGCAAACCGAGCGACTGGCCGCTCGGCGAGGATTGAACGGGCATCGCCCCGGGATTGAGAGCCGGTATCGAAGCTATCGGGGGCGGACCGATCGGTGGATTCGCGAGGACGCTCGTCGATCCGAGATTCAGACTTCCCGGCAGGTTGCTCGTTACGATCGAGGCCGGTGGCATCGGGGACGATGTTACGGAGCAGACGGGATTGTGCGACGACACCAGCCCGACCGGACTCGCGAACGGCGTCAGTCGAGAGTGAAACATCCCCGGCTGCTCCGAGGGCGACTGGGCATTTCGCTCCTCCTTTCGCTGATTTTTAACGCTCGACTCGCTCACGTTGTTATTGTTATTGTTCGGGGTCCCCGCGCTGCCGTTGCTCGTCCCGCCGAGTCGCTCCCTCTCGCCTCCTCGTTCCCTCTCGTTGTGCAACTGAGCCGCTATGGTCGGCTTCCTAGCTGGAACAAATTTCGAACATAGTGCTTGGTAATGCTCCACTACTAGCTAACCTTTTTTAAACGCTAAAAGTCGAATATCGTTCAAGATCGCGTCGATGCTTGGAAGAGACATTCTTCGTTACAATTTTTTTTTCTCATCTTATTCGAAAGAATCTTCATAAAATTTTGTCGTCTTCCAACGATCGAGATCTCAACGAGATTTAAAATCAACTTTTCCTCCTTAAGGTCGGACGTTTGCATTGAAATTTAAGAGATTCAGAAAAAAAAAATTATCGAACGGGACGGGAGATCGTGGCGCTCGTTTGTGATTTCATTCAACAGACTTACCTTCGAAACAAAGAGTTACACCGCTTGTAAAATAGTGACCGAGTATCGGGGATGATTTCTTTTGACAGATTCGAACGCATCTACGTTCCTTTTCTCATAATTCTCAAACGAATCGGATGAATAGATGGAAATGTGAAAGCGTGAAAAATAATAAGGACGAAATACCGGAGCGATCGCAATCTCTTTATATGGATGACTGTTACTGATTTCTTTCATCATTTTTTTTTCTTTTTTTTAGAAGAAAGTTAACGGAACAATAATGGCGTATCGATCGTATGAGCGCAATCGACGAATCGCGTGAATCTTCCCCAAAACTGTTTCAGAAAACGATTCGAGGGTCAAGTAATTGTCAATCAGAATTTAATATTGCATTTTTTCAATGTTTATTTTATTTCATTTTTTTCGCAATGTTTATTTTCAATTATAGTCCAAATATACATGTTTACATAATAAATTATATAAAAATGGTATAATTTTGACAAATGAACATGTGTGACAAAGTTATGTACATTGGTAGATTTCAGTCAGTGTGTTAACGAGCAGAGGTATTATTATTCATCGCTACCATTAATCGAACAAAAACGTTACTTCTTTTTTTATGTTTTATCTTTTTTTTCGACGTTCAATGATTAATTGCGGATTTCTAAAACAGTTGCGGGAACTAACGCAAGAGTGCACAGACCTAATGAGTCGACCGATGTCAATTATCGGTTTCTCGTCGATTAGTTCGTCAAATTGTGACACTCCGAATGTAAAAGAAAAATAAAATTTTGGCGAGGCTGCTTCGCAGGTCGGTTTGAAAAATGTTGGATAAAATACACGAATACGTTGCGTTTTTTTAATCGTATCTGCGTAAAAAAAAGGAGAGTTACTCACTGACGATTCGTCTGAATTAAGTCGATATGATACTCGTCGGTATCGTGCACTCTTATGTTCAAGTTACTCCGGTTATTACGTAATTTATTATAGAAAGACAATAAATTTCATTTCAAGCGCTGATGTACATCGAGACATTTCTATGGACACTTCTCGTTTCGATTCAAAATGCAATTGATCGTTCGGAACATTGACAATATACATTCAGCGAGAGAGAATGAAGAATAAAAGGCGCTCGGCCGAGAAAACTTTATTCCAGTCTCAATTCAACTGCGATTCCACAAAATTTGTTAAGAAAGGTTCGGATTTCCGGCCGTTCGGGATAAATTGTTCACGAGCTCGACTCTTTTTTTTTTCCTCACACTTTACATTCCAACAGCCTCTGATTTTGGCTACTTCCTTCAGTTTTCGATTCATCGTTAATTCCTTTTCACTCAACTAAAATATTTTTAAATGAGCTTTATACTTCGCTTTCCCGTTTTTGTTTTTAATTTTATTGCGATGTTTCGAATTGAAGGAGAAAAAGAGTAAAATTAAGAAGAAAAGGGGTATCGATACACATTTTTCGTAAATTCATAGCAAATTTCAGCGCGAGAGACAGAGGACACGCGGAGGTAACTTGCTCGATCCTCGTATGCGCTTATCTAAAAATATTAAACCTAGTTTCGTAAGAAACAATCGGCTGCTGTTATCTCTATATATTAAGATTAGAAGCGTAGTACGTTTTTTACCTCCTCGTGAAAAAAGGTATTTTTTTTTTTCGAATTATCTCGTCAGTTCTTTTTTTCCATTTTCCTTCTCATTCTTGTTATAGTTTCGACAACTTTGTTGGATTATTTGTTTATTTCGCTTGGGGAAATAGCCGTATCTCTTTTCGCTTTACGACATGTAAAATTCTTAACTTATCTTTCGATTTTTAGAGTGGAAAAATTCTTTTTTGCTCTATGAGAAAACGATCGCTTGGCATATCGGTACCGACGGTAAACGAAACGAATAAAAAATGAGGAAAAAGAACCAAATTAACGAGCCAATTAACATAGCAGCCGAATCTCGGGATAGAGCCACGAATTTAGTGCCACATTTATTTTATTTTTTAAATATTTATTCACGTTACTTTATCATTTATATTCTCTTTGATTTGTGACAATCAGTATGTATACGAAAACGCAAATATGAAGAACGAACAGCGCAAATTTAATGATTGCGGGGCAGCCAAATATTGTGTACTCCGTTTCATTTCATTTTTTTAAAATCACTCTCATCTCTTTGCCTGATAAAAGAATTTTTTTTCGTTAAAGTACGACTGCTTGGTTTTCATATCTTTCTCGGTTTTTACTCAACCGAACATTTTCATGTCTTAGCATCGAAGTGACTTAATTTTTTTAATGGTAACTAAACGAGATTTACCAGAGAAGGAGCGCTCCCGCGGATATTGGCAGTGAATTTACTGCAAGTGATTGCGAGTTCTCAGCCTCGAACTTAAAAAAAATCCAGCCTATGAAAAAATAAAGCTAATACGGGACTGTGTGGATATTTTTCAATAGACTTTGCTATTCTCCTGAGCTATTCTTTGGTTGTTGAAAAATTATCGCGAGCGATAAAAAAAAATAAAATATCAGCGAGAACGGGCTGCCGGAGAACCGTTCTGACCAAACTCATTGAAATTCGCATCGTTAGAATGCAACGAAAAAATTCATTTGTTCGATATATAATTTTGGTTGAAAACAATATTTAGTCAGGATATTAAAAAAAAAATTATTAAAGTGACTCGTTTGAATTCACTGATGCGAACTTCAGTGATATTCTGGTAAATCTCGCGTGTATGCGTGACTCGTCTCTTTTTCTTTTTTGCGTTCAATGGAAGGCAGTGGGGGGTGGAGCGACTCGCTCACCTGCAGTATCGGCGGACGTTGGAGCAGGTGCAGCAACAGGAGCCGTTGATGCTGAATTTCTTGCGACTCTTCTCCTCTCCTCCTCCTCCCTCAATGCAGCTTGCTCGCGAGCTTGCCGAAGCCTGTGTTCCTCCTCAAGTTTGAATCTACAGATTCGAAAAATGAAAAAAAAACAAATAGCATTAGATAACAGCAACTTTATCAATCGCACTTTCTTTTCTTCAAACTTTAAGAACTAATCATTTTAATATACTTGTGTTTGTTTCCATTGTGAATAATCAATTTGATAAACGTACTGTCAATTTATATTGAAAATAAAGTTGTTCAGACGTCATTTTGAAAATTGACAAGTGAAATTACCGTTCGTGCATGACTGGTGACATGAGGCCGAGCGAAGCTGGTGGCAACATGTCGGGACTGTATCGCAATCCGTAGAGCGGATACGACGGTATTCCCGGAAACAAGGGCGGTCTCAACATTCCACATCTCTCCAAGTACAAATGTTCTTCTAATCTGTAAACGATAAAAACGAGACAAGATTGATTAGTCGTTCGGTTGAGAGTATAATCGTCCTGATTTTTTGATATTTCCAGCATTATTCGGTCGAAAGGAAATTGATAGTGACCTATAAGCGTGCTGGAGATGCGGCGGTGGGTAGAGACCGTGGTGATAAGGAGTGTAGGCCGCAGGATCGAGAGCGAAGGCTGGCGGTGCGTGCGCGGGATGATGTTCCGGCCGATAAGGCTGAAAGCCGGAACGAGCTAGCAACTCGGAAGCGGCCGATGTCACGCTGTGCTTGCTGTTTTCCGGAGCTCTCGTCGTCGTGTACATCGACGGGATTTCCTCGGGACGACGTTCATGAGTCGTGCGTTCCTGGAAACAAAAACAGATAAAATTAAATTTGATGATGCCAATTTTCCACCAATCGTTTTATTATAATTTCATTTTTATTTCTAAGTCGCAATAAAATTTTCGATTGAAACAAAAAAAATACTGTGTTAAGTCATTGTCACGTATGTCGTTATGTACGTAATCAAAAAATGAATTATTGCTCGAACTTTCCAGACTGACTTATGAAAAATCTTCAAATTCGTGCATTTTCGGGATTTCAAAAATTACCAATGTTTTCTTTATCCGTGAAAACGTTTACCGGGAATCGAAGGTTCAGACGGCCAATAGCACGACGATGAGAGAGCAGCGAGAGGGAGAAGGGGATGTGAAAAAAGGGGATGGAAGAGGCAAGCCAGGGAGATCGAGAGGCTGATGGGAATTTGGTAATGTTGGAGTATCTCCGGTGCTCTTTGATCTTCCGATTATCGCAAGTGAGCTTGCCTTCACGCCGGAATGAACTACCTTTTTCATTCGAAGGAGATTGGAGGCCCGGCTTGGGGGATGATAAAAAAAAACCTCTCCGCTCCAAAGCGTTTTCGCCGGAGAAAAGCAAAGAAACAGAGGCGAACTTTCAGATTGCAATTTCCTTTCCACCCCTCGCCGAGCGGCTCATTATTATTATTATTTTTTTTCACCTTTATTATACTGCACGACCATGAGCCGCATCGAAAGTACACATTATCTTTCAGAATTTCTAATTCCACTGTACTTTTTTCCACAGTACTTTTTCAAAGCCCGAGATTCTCTTAAAAAAAATAAAAAAAAACATATCAAAGTCTTTGCAACTTTTAGATAGTTTCGCCATGAGAAAGGTAATCGAGTTTATTCAAATTTTTCTTTTCGAGAGTCGTCTGCAATGTAAAATAACAACAAGTCCGTTTTATCGCGAACTCGACTGAGCGGGGACATTTTTTTTTGCGCAGCTGTCGGGGACGTCTTTGCGATCGACGCGTGATTCTTCGAGTCCGGAAAGTTTGAGGTCAGGGAAAGTGTCATGAGAACGCAGTATTCCGATACGGGAAGGAGGTGCAGCGATCGGAATAAACGGGTATTCCGTCACGGGAGCGAAATTAAGTCCGGTCCGAGGGGCGTTCTTTCGTTAAGGGTGAACTGACCTTGGCAGGTGAGGGCCCTCTGACGAGAGGAGGTGGCGCCCGATTTTTCGGGCTCGCACGGGGCTCTTCTTCTTGAGGAGCCGGTCCCGCCTGCTTCGCCAGATTCCTCAGCGCGGCAGCGAAACTTCGGCTGTTCTGTTGGCCACCTGGTCCTGGACCCGGCGTGTGACCGGCCGGTAACACGCCGGAACTCGGTCTGTGAGACTTGCCGATCGTCGTCGGTTGACCTTTCGTATTTCCCGTCTGAAGTCCTGCAACATCCGAATTTTATTTTGACCAACCTTTTCCCACATAGATTCTCATTTAAATTTACGAAAAATTAGCTAAAGTAAACGTTCCAACAATTCTTTATTATTTATATATTTGAACAAATTTATTTGATATTTTATCGATCAGACACGCAATAGTTGAACGCTACGAAAAGGAAACTTTTTTTTTGAATGGGGAAAAAAATTCTTATATTTGTAATTTAAAAAAAACTCAAACTTTTAAAATAACGAGCAGCAGTGCGGCAGCTTTTTCCTTTTCGACATGCTTAAATTGATATTTTGCGATATTTTGTTCTTCTTTAAAATATAATACTTGATCGCTAAATTTCCTGTGATAACAAAAATGTTACTTATACGGGGCGCAATCCAAGAATTCATATTCAAAAATTGAAAAAACTGATCCAAAAGTCAGTTTTTGGCTCATTTAATATGAATTCTTGGATATTGTCCCAAATAATTATCATTTTCATTATCTACGGAAAATTTCCGATCGAATAGGCTCTTAAAATCGATAAAAAAAAATTTCAAAAAATTTGGTCAGTCACACTGGGTCTCGGGGACTCAAGAAAATTTCATTTAGCAATATCTTTCCGTTTTCTTGACGAAATGAACTTTATAAAGTGTTGTTTTTAAAGATTTTTGCAAAACGAAGCGAATGGCGTCGGAATCACGTTAATTCATCAATTTTTTAAAAAGTTATGACGCCTTGAAGATTTTTGAAAAAATGGAAAGGGGTATACCTTCAAAAATTGGCAAAATTTT
>JAPYYW010001260.1:0-42248 GCA_030522545.1 Cremastinae sp. A BG-2022a | reverse complement strand
ATTTTGAAGTTTTCCCGTCGTGAGGCGCTGTTGATGGACAAAACTGTAAATTTTGTTGAAATTTCGCCCAAAATTTATTGGAACATTTTTCTCCGTGTATAAATAACATTTTTATAAAATAATTTTTGAAAAACATTCGACAACTTTATATAGATTGACTTAAAATTCGAATGGTTCGTATGTTATATATTTGTAAGAAAAAGAATTCAGTCAATTGTAACATTTTCAAAAGTGGCATCGAAGCACACTTGAATCCGACGAGTACCTTTTCATTTCGTGAGAATTTTTCATACGTGAGAATTTCATTTCCGTGAGAATACACATATGTGTGCCTCATCGTGAGAATTTTATTTCTCGATCGTCTCATCAATAATTGACCCGGTTCTCTAATGAGCCGTCATCGATTCCCAAAGCTCATCCCCTCGGCTCGAAAGAGACAAAAAAACGTGTACGGAGTCTTCGGGTTCGAGATATACTTGCTCGGTCTCCGTCGCACTCGCGTCGGGAACACCGGGCGCGAGAGCTCGGCAGGAACTGCTGTTTCAAACACACCGATGGGTCTTTAACCCTGCACGCGATTCTTGTTCCGCCATTGACTTTCAGCACGTTCCACCGAGCACTCGAAGTCCTCTCCGTTCCTCCTCGGCTCTTCGCTCCCTCGCGCTTTGCCCCCCCGCTCGTATTCTTCACTCGGGCTAACACATTCTTCCTCAGGTTGCAAACGATGAACTTTCAGTAACTCTTGCATTTTTTGTTTCGAAAAAAAATATCCCTTTATTCTCAAATACCCAATAAAATATTTGAAAAAAATAATCACATTTTTCAATTGGGAGAAACAATCGAATTGTTATACAAAACATAAATCGAACTGTGAGCAAATTTTTCATTTTCTTTGTTTCATTTTTTTTCATTTTTTGAGTAATATTATGAAGTAAGAAGTAAAATTCAGAGTGAAAAGGGGAAGAAAAAACAGTATTCGTTGCTAATAATCTTTTTATAAATTTTTATCGATGAGTTTCAAGTTTTTTATTGTTCGAAATAATAATATGTATAAGCACGAATCGTATTGTTCGTTCACTCAGATCGGAAACGATGGCGGATTTTTGGAGAATCGATAAAGTACCAAAGTTATTCTGGTGGATCGAAAGAATGATACGAGCGGATGTTGCAACCCCTATAATCGTGTAATAGTATAATTTACTCGTCGCAAAAATATCGGAGCAGGCTGTTGAACATGAGGAGAGAAAAAAGAGGCAGCCGGTTGGCGTGTATGAGGTACAAAACGGTCCAACAACCCACACCGAGGCTTCTTTGTCCGTTTCAACACCTGTCCCAGCTCCTCACAAGGAGGGTGTGCAACCTTCCTATCCCGCTTTTTCCTCTTTCCTCTTGCTCTCTCGACTTCCTCTCACGCTTTCTCCTTTTCGTGCGTCTCCTCCTCCCTCTCCTTTATTATCTCTTCTCTTCATATTTATCCTTCGCACTCGCTCTCATAATGACAGTCATTTTTTTGTCTTTTTTTTTAGTTCATCATGCACACGTTTTGGTATAATTTAAGGGTGAATTGGAATAATGTGAAAAATTGCGAGAAGTGGTTACATTTTTGACATTTGGAAATGTATGAAAAATGATCGTGTCAAATTAAAAATTTATTCACTAAACAACTTTGAATATACAGAATCTTAAAATTGTTTTTCATGGGACATTTATTGTCTATTTTTCCTGAACATTCATATCAAATTTGTCAAATTTATTTCACATGTTCGATACAAAAGGTTTTGATAGTAAAAGTTTGCAATTGTTAACAAAATTTTTTCATTTTTCAGACAATGCTAGTTAGCAGTATACTCAAACTGTTAATTGATATTACAGCTATTTACAATTCATTGTCTTCATTCATTCATCTTTAATTCATAATTCATTTGTCTTTATTAATGGTATGTTTACAAAGAAAAATGTATACATTTGAAAATGCATTTATTAATAACGATCATAATTTTTTTTATATTTTTTAGTTTTTACAGTGCCTAATATTTTTGTCTTTGTTTTACTATTTCGTTCATTGAACTTCGTATACGGTGCTTTTGATTTTTATTCTCCTTCTATTTCTTTCTCATGCCTACCTAGCCCTTATTTTATTTTCATATATTTTCACGTCTCCTTTTTTTGTACTGCTTGTTTTACAAATTTGATTGTACTTCGTGAAGATTGATAAAGATTTTTTTTTAACGCGCACCATAAAATTTTTCTTTATTGTAATTCCCGCGTGCTTTTTTCTCTCGATTGTTTTTCTCCCCGGACATCAGCGGGAGGGTTGCGTGAGTCGCCGGGCGTACGCGGCGGCGAGTGTGATTAAGGTGAACATCGAGCGGAAGTATCTCCGCGGTGCGTTGCCCTCTCGTCGCGCACATCCTCTACTCCCGAAGCAGCTCCGATACTCTTTCTCGCCTCCGGGCCCCGACGAAGCTTCCGCCGCTTCATATCGATTTCTCGAACTCGCTCAAGAGACGGAAGTCGAGGAAAGAGACGAGTCGCCGAGAGTTTCCTCTCTTGAAATTCGTCGTGTCCGCGTAACGCGATACCGGCGGCGTCTGTCTCTTGGTGTTCCCAAGGCCACCGGATTGACGAGCCATTTCCCCCGTTTTCGGTAATCCGATTCGACGTGTCCGCTCTTCGGTGCGATTGATTTTCCCCTCTGTTTAAAACTCGGCTTATCTTACTCTTTATCGTAATTTTATCTCAATCGGATCGTATATCATCGTTATTTTCGGAGCAGGCTTCATCGTCAAAAGCGCTCGAAATCGTCGACGAGACAGAGCCCTATCGAGATTTTCGCTGTTCATTTTTTTAATGGATCTCGCGAAATATTCGATCGGCGCGCCCTGGCAGGTGACTCACTCGCAGGTGACTTCCATTCAACACCTGCTGTTTAAGAAAAAAACGAGTTGAAACGTGTTTTTCAAAAATATTTTCACGCATTATTTGTGTATACTAATTATGTATGTAATTGGATTTTATTTATCGAATAATGACGAGAGACCTTTTTTGTCGAGCGTCAAATTTTCTACTAAAATATGTACAGGCACACATGTGGATAATTTCCTTCGTTTTTGAACTACGAAATTTTGAATGGAAAAATATTTCCAATATGTCATTAAAAAATTTTTTTTTAAGCCTGAAATTTGGTATGACATATTTTTTTATGATTCCGAAGGTATATGTTAAACGGGATTTTGTATGACAAATTGACATTTTTTTTCTAATCAAAAAAATTGAGGGTCTTTGATAAAGAAAAAAAAATACATACTGAATTTTAGTTAGAACTTCAGCAAATTTGAAAAATATATCGAGAAAAACGCGTTGAAAGATAAAAACATATATTCCATTATTATAAATTTAAAAAAGTGCTATTTTTAAAGATATAAACTACTGAAAAATGCAAAAAAAAAATAATTTTACATAAACATCACCCCTTATTTAATTTCATTATTGTTTTTTTTTGCAGGGCGGTGACGGACCCGCGGGACGGCCGGCGAGTCGCCCTGAAGAAATTGCCAAACGTCTTTCAGAGTCTCGTAAGCAGTAAGAGAGTGTTCAGGGAGCTGAAGATGCTCTGCTTCTTCAAACACGAAAATGTGAGTACCGTTAGAGTCTCGATGCTTTCCCGTCTTCTTCGATCGCTTGCAATCAGCGGGCATCGTTCGTTCCCTTCGCCCTTGTCGCGAGATTCGTTGCAACGATTATTGTCTTTTCGCAGGTACTATCGGCCCTGGACATCCTGCAGCCGCCGCATTTAGATTTTTTCCAGGAAATGTATCCTTTTCGATTTTCGATTTTTACACGTTCATTCACCCCAAATCATTTCTTTAAAGGTAGTTGTGCTGTTATAAATGTCATCGAGTAAAAATCTCAAATGAATACAAGTATATCGTAAAGTTTATTAAACTATATACAATAAGAAAAAAGTTTTGTTTAGGTCATCGATAGCTTGCAGGAGAAATTTAATTTTAAAATATGCAGTCTTATTTATCTTATTTGCGTATTCAAAATTTTTCATGCATTTTCTTTAATTATTGAAAATATTTAACAATCTAATATTTAATGGTAGCAGTACGACTATCTCGAATTATTTTCCATTGTCATCTCATTTTTATTTGGTTAACAAATTTTTCATACTCGATCGGCAAATATCGAGGGCTTTGTTGAAAAATTGCGAAACTTTTCCTTTTTCCCTTGTATTTGAAAAACAATTATTGACTCCGAAAAAAATTAGGGGGGTGAAGCATCTGTTTTTTTTTGTTTTTTAAAATTCCTTTGTGGATATAAATTGTCCTGAATGTAGCTGGAGAATAAGAGATAGACTGGTCGTAGGACCGAACTCGAACGTCCGGCGGGAAGAGACGGGAAGCAACAGAGCATCACGAGCAACCACCATGAGCGGCAGAGCGCTATCGATCCGCGCCCTGTACCGACCGACCCATCGTGGGAAACTCGAGATTCTCGCACGCACACACCCGACGCTCGCTCTCGTTCCTCCCCGTCTTTCCCCATCGACAAACGTTTTGTAAATATTTCACCAAGCGAATTCTCCTGAACCTCAAAAAAAAAAACAAAATCGCTCTCGAGCCATGTAATCTCCGCGTTTTTTAAATTTATCAATTCTATCTAGTGTCAATCATTTAAGGATATCCGTCAAACATTTCAATTAAAAGATAAATATGCATGTTTTTTCCGATATCGAACAATTGCTAAAATTCCCAACTATAAAATCTGCAAAAATACATACGTTTGCTGACTTTGATATTCGTGATTGACAATGCAATTTTTAACGCTGAGTAAATGCAAAAACAATTTATTAAATGAATTCAACATTCTAAAATCTTTATGACAAAAAAAACATTTTCTACTTACCATCAACGATGTATGAAGATAATATAAGTCCAAGTTTTATGTTCTTAGGAAACAAAGACATTAATAAGTTCTAAACTTGGTTATAAAAATATCAGTTTCGCTAAATTTTTAATATGATTAAATATCAATGACCGCGACAATTCTCAATATCTCAAAAGAGAAAACTTTATTTTAGATGAATTTGCCTCGAACTTTCTTTTTTTATAGCTTAACTATTTAATGATTAAGAAATTAACTTTATTTTGCAAATTGTAAAAAATTTGAAACTGTACTTTGGTGAAATGGGATATTTTTTTATGAAGTTTATATTCATGTTGAGATGGAACCGGAGAGCTCCGAGGATACGGGCGAGAAGCCTCGACGCGGTTCCTACGATATTTCCCTTCCAGACGCAGCTCCGAAAAGTTTATACGCCCTTTGCGGCTTCGCACTTTTCTCCTTCGCAAGACCGGATATCGATTCAAGCTCCATTGTCCCGGCAGTGCTTACATTTTTCCCCGACTCCATTCTCATCCGCCGAGTGCTAAAATCCCTTGCCACTTTTGCGATCGAGAAGCTCCCACGATTTTTACAAACCACTCCTACGTAAGAAATCATTGCGTCTCGGTGCGTATTTCCTTTTTAATATACAACGATTGAAAAATACCTTTATCAATAACAATCAGTTGAATATATGTTTTTAGGACAATTCGATCAGTTACTTAAAGTACAAATGTGAATAATTAAATAATTATATTTGCAAATTTCGTACTTTTTATTAAAAAATGCATACTATTGATTTTATAGAAACTTTGAAGTTTTGTTTAAATTTTCAAGTAAGTCTGTCTCAATAAAATTACATCGAAAAATTTGTTCAAGGTACCTTTCGAGAATATTCCTTACAAATTAATTTATTTTTTAAAAATTAAAAGACATTTTGACCAATATTGTTATCATTTAAAAGACGATTTAAACAAATTGGCTTTATCCTTTCTTGGAAGCGGAGTTTAATTATTTTGCAAGCGTGAGTGATTTTTCGGTTGGATGACTACGAATTTTTGGGTTTGGGAGAAAAAATAGTTGCTCCGTTGGTAGGATAATTGCGGGCCGAGGCCAACGAAACGAGTCGGCCCCGTGGCTTCTCCTCCTTGGCAGGCCTCTCCACAGCAGGATCTCTTTTTCTCGGCAACCTCTATGCCCGCATTCCTATACGAACCCGCGTTTGACCTCGTTCTCCCTCTCTCTCTCTCTCTCTCTTCCTCTCGCTCGCCCCGCGAGCCTTTTAACCGTTTCGTTTTGTTTTTCGTCACTACGCCCGCTCACCTCCTCACGGGACTCGCGTTATTTCCTTCATCAAGATTGATCCTCAATTCTACATAAATGTGTACAGTTTCTCCATTTTTTTTAATTTTAACGACGTATGAGCAATAATTTAAAAAATTGACGATAAATTTTTGGTATTTTGTTCGTAAGCGTATGAACAAATTATGTGCCAAATGTTAAATCTTTTTACCGAGTGGTTTAACAGTCATCAAACTTCAAAGTTGCCGAGATTTAGCATTGAAGAAGAATTGTGAAGAATTTGAAACATTTTTTCGAAACGATCATTTCAAAACGTTTTACTTAAATTTTCGTTTTATTAATTATTGTTAAAATGTGGTCAAGTTTTCAATTGAGAGTCAAACTAAGACTCAAAAAATTGGTAACTTTTTAGCAGATGCCAGAGTCTGGGTTTTACGAATTTAACGTCAAGAATTTATCTTCAATTAAATTTTAAAAAATATATATACTGAACGAATCAACATTAACATTATTCTAAAATTATCAGAGTTTAACTAGGACTCTTTTGAAAATTCATTAATACACTTGTATAAAATTCTTTCAAAATGCAAGTGCTCATCACTTCTCAATATACATTGGACTGCCGATAAATTTTTAGAATATCTTATTGATATTTTTTTTTATTTTATGCACTTTATTACGTGTACTTTATATTGCATTTTTATTTTAGTATTCAATTTGATACAAAAAGTTTATTATGAACGCATAAATTTATGTAATTGATTTTTTTTGCACATAAATTTATGATTACGCTTTGAAATTTTTGTTGTTCGTTACGAGCATCCCGTTCACGTTCCTGTCTGCGATCAGAGTCTAATGAAACATGAGTAACGAGTAATTGCCACTCGACGATCGATAGTTTCCTTAACCGGCAATCAATACACAGATACGTGATAACGGAGCTGTTGCAGAGCGATCTTCACAAGATAATCGTCAGTCCGCAGCATCTCAGTCCAGACCACATCAAGGTCTTCCTATACCAGATCCTCAGGGGTGAGTAAACTTCAGCATAACTCTTGGAATGTCTTCCATCTTCGCATCATTTGTTTATCTGTGGCTAAACATTATTTATCTGCGTTTATATTTCAGTTAACTTTAGAATATTACGTTGAAATCATTTTTATAGAATTTATTTCATTATACATTTATTGTATTATGTCCATAATTTTATTTGGACAAATGTACAATCGCAGTATTTCTGAAAAGCAACTCCTAATTCCTAATCTAATTCTTCCTGCTGTTCGTTGTTTCCATTTTTTATAAGCATGAAATTATAAAAACGATTTAATTCGTTCTAAATATTTGCTAGTAAAATCGTTATCTTTAGTTTATTGAATATATGTATTAAGTATATTACAATCAATTAGGTTTTATTGGATGTCTTAAAGGTCATTCTATATCCATAATTCCATCGTTGATTTAGGATTTCGTTGAAAATTGTACTTCAAAAAAGCTTTTATTGTACTTTTTCGAGCATTTGTATCAAATAACCTTGATGACAAGTGACTTTGGATGATTTTAAATTTTGAGCATGCATTGTTTTCGAATCAATTTGGAATGGACTTAAGCTCAAAAACCAGATAGTATGGAAAAAAACTGGGATGAAAATGTTTACTTGACTATAGCTGTAGAACAACCTTAATTCATTAAAAATGATTAAATTATATTTTTTTAGCGATAGTCTTATAAAATTCGATATTTTTAAATATCGATTTACGTTTGAGTTCTCTTTAAGTTTTCAGTAAAGTTCTATAGAATTTTTATTTACTCACTTGATTATCATTTTTTAGTATTAGAAATAATTTCGGTAATATCGTGTTTGTATAATATATTCTCAATAAAAGCTTCGATAGTGGAAACGACGAGCTAGATAATGGGGAAAGCATGAAGAAGGGAAATAGGAGATGAAGGAAGGGGAGCGGGAAAAAGAATTGAAATCCTGGTCGTTGGAAGACTGGGGGAACGAAAACCAGTCCTGAAGCTGGCCATCCATGACCCCGTCATCCGGTCTATCCTCGCCGGTTGCCCCCTGTCTCTCGGACGTCCCCTGGATCGCATTTTTACAGAGCTACGGCCGTTCTCCTTTCCTTTTCATTTTTATGTAAAATCTTGATTTATTCTCACATATTATTCCCACTATTTATATTTTATTCAACATAATGGTACACAATGCAAACATTATTTTACATTATTTTCACAAAGTTGTACCATTGCAAAAGTGTTTTAGGTAATTTTATATTACACTTTTTACGTCAAAGGTATTTTTTTTTGTAATTAATTGTTCAATCTGAATCGAAATTACGATTTTCAAAGTTAAGTATAATTTCTTTGTACACGATTTTCCGAGAGAAAAACGACGAAAAGGGGGATCGGAAGCCGTTGGTGAGATTGTCGCCAGTCGGGAGAGAAAAGCGAGTGGGAGAGACGCGGTTATCGGCCGAAGCCAGAAATAAACCTCTCTCTCCTCTCTCGAAAGCTCTTTGTTTATGAGCTCGTACGTAAGAGCCCGGTACTAATTTTCTTCTTTGGAGAACACGAGGCTCATCCTTGCCTATAAATTAGAGCAACAAGGTCGCTCCACCCCGAAACGTCTCCGTTTATTGACCTCGATCAACGCCTTGATTTTCGAATAAAAAAAGCTCGATTTTCTATCAAAAACTTGGCACTCGTTACTTTTCGTTTCTCTTTCTATTCATTTGAGGGTTGTAACTGATGAATATAAAGTAACTTTATTTTATTAACTATATATTCAATTTCTTTTTTTAGTAAGATAAATGTCCCAATAGTTGAACAACTAAGGGTTATCTCACTTTAATCTTCAAATGTTGCACATACTTTAATATAGCCTTAAAGAAGGTGCATGCTAATTTAAAAAATGTTTAATTAATATTTTTTGAAAAATTATCTACAAAAATTATATTAATGTACGTATTCTGTTTACTTTTCAGGTCTCAAGTACCTGCATTCGGCGAGAATTCTTCATCGAGACATAAAACCAGGAAATTTACTGGTCAACAGCAATTGCGTTTTAAAGGTGAAGAAAAAATTGTTGTAAACTTTTTGAAATTATTTTACATTTTGTTTTTATTGCGATGAAAGTGCAATTTGTTGCTTTTTTGACATTTAGATTTGTGATTTTGGTCTGGCGAGAGTGGAGGAACCCGATCAGAACAAACACATGACCCAAGAGGTTGTAACGCAGTATTACCGAGCGCCGGAAATTCTCATGGGTGCACGACACTACACAGCCGCCGTTGACGTTTGGAGCGTCGGCTGCATATTTGGCGAATTACTTAGACGACGAATTCTCTTCCAAGCTCAGAGTCCTGTGCAGCAGGTAACCGGATATAATCCGATTTCGATGCAATTTCAACATGTTTGTTTCAACTTCAACATGCCCATTTTGAACTTTCTTTTTAAATTTCGTATAAAAAACTTGAGATATTCGTAAGAAATCCTATTTTTATTAAATAAATATCATCGATGCATTATAGTTAAACGTCTTGATGTCTTTCTGAAAAAGACGCTGATTAACAAATTATAGGAAATTGAATAATTTTTTTTCAATTAATTGTACAAACTTTAAGATTAAAAAAAAGTAATTTAAACAAATAATTAATGATATTTTGATAATTAATTGATGATTAATAAATAAATAATTAATGATAATTTGATATTGCCTCATTTACGATTTGTTCTCGTTCCTTAAACTCTCGATATAATATTGCGTAGGAATTATTATCATTATTGTTTCCTAATTAAGAAATAGTGGGGCTTATTAAGTCAGCCGGTACATTGACCTTTTTTGTTTCTTCGAAAAAAATAGTTGGAGCTGATAACGGAACTGCTGGGAACGCCGAGCCTCGAGGACATGAGGTACGCATGCGAGGGTGCGAGATCCCACATGCTGAGACGAGCGCCGAAGCCACCCTCGCTGACGGCCCTCTACACTCTCAGCAGCCAGGCGACCCACGAGGCTGTTCATCTGCTGTGCCAGATGCTCGTTTTCGATCCCGTCAGTATTTACCACGCATTTATTCTTTTTTACTCACTTATTGATTTTATTTTCCCTTCCATCCAATTTTTTCAATTTATCACTCTTTTTCTTTCATCAAACAAATCATAGCGATCTTTTAAATAAATTCCTTTAATTTATTTACAATGTATTTGCACATTAAATATTTTTTTGTCCTTTACAAAAACACTCAGTAGTAATATTAATCTGTACCGATACTCGAAAAAAAAATGATGATGAAAATTTTGAGCAAACGTTTTTGAGACAGTGTGAAAAAATCCAGTTTTTTGGTTCATTCAATATGAATTCTTCAATTTCGCTCCAAATAATTGCAAAATTTTTCGAATTTTTTTTTATCGATTTTAAGACCTTATTCGATCGGAAATTTCCCGTAGATAACGAAAATGCTACTTATTCGAGGCAGAATTCATGAATGCATATTGAAAAATTCAAAAAACGATCCAAAAATCAATTTTTTGGCTTAATTCCTTGACAAAATCACTGTTACTTGATGAAATCAACTTTATTAGGAGTGATTTTTAAAGATTTTTGCAAAATGAAGAGAATGGCGCTCGAATTATGTTAATATATTTTGATACTCAAAAAAAATGAAGATGAAAATTTTGAGCAAACGTTTTTGAGATAGTGTGAAAAAATTATGAACCAAAATTGAACGAGGAAAATTTTTGTCTAATTTTGTTAACTTTATATTAAGATCGATATTAAATCTAAACAAGTTTCAAGCTAAATATTTTTTAGAGTATTTAGTAAATCGTTTTCTAACTTCGAGTCAAGCAATTTAATGATGATATGCCCTTAAAACTTGATTAATTGTTCTTTCTACAAAAAAACTGTACAGAATTTTCAAAAAATTTCAATTAATTTTAATTTATTATATTTTCAGGATAAAAGGATCACCGTCGTGGATGCCCTAGCGCATCCTTATCTCGACGAAGGAAGACTGAGATACCACTCGTGCATGTGCACGTGCTGTTACACGACGAGCGCAGGAATGAGACAATACACGGGCGATTTCGAGCCCGCGACGTCTCATCCCTTCGACGATCTTTGGGAACGTAAGCTCACGAGCGTGCAACAGGTCAAAGGTGAGAATTTTTCCCAAAAAAAAAAAATTACTCTTACAAATTCGACCTCCGAATATCGTGATTAAAAAAAAATTAAACAATCATATTTATTAAACTTCGTGATTTGTTAAAAAAAATTAATGTATCGATATTTTTCGATTTTTTTTGTTTCGTTGCAGAGGAAATGCACAAATTTATAGCGGAACAGCTGAACACGTCGCGCGTGCCGCTCTGCATAAACCCGCAGTCCGCGGCGTTCAAGAGTTTCGCAAGGTAAGCCGTACGTGGCGGTAGAACCCTCGTCACTCAAACGTTCGACCAGAAGGATACGCCTCGAGTCAATAAACAAAAAAAAGCATATACACATAAACGTCAAATAGTGCAAAAGAAAAAAAGTATAACTTGAGAAGAAAAAGCAACCTGATTTCAATTCGTCAAATGAATTAATCGGGAAAGTAAAGAGCTGTGCGTAATTGATCGCAATTTACAATGCCACCGCACGTCCGGCGAGCACGTTTTTCTTTTTCTCTCTTCCTCTTCTTCACTCTCTTTCTCTCGGTCGAAAAAATATTCAGAGGCGAGTACGACTGTCAATGAGACGCTGCTCTCTGGAAAAAAACACAAGAACTTTTCTCTTCCTTTTTCTTTTTTTTTTATTTTATTTTTCTTTGATTTTCCATTGAAACGTGCACGCCGCAAGACGCGTCTGGTATTTTCCCAGAAACAGCGATAAGTCGTGATTGTCCGAATCCGCGAGTGGCGAGGAGAAAATTGATTAAAAAATGTATGTACAGAAATAACGAGATCTTGTCGAAATCGAAGAATTGTGAAACGCAACGCGACAGATCGAAAAAGTGAAAAAAGTGACTGATGAAAAGAAAAACATTAAAAATAAAAAGACGGTGGCCGAGAATGTTGAGGCCGAAAAACCCAGAGAGAAAAATCTCGAAACGGACCTAGAGAACGAAAAAAATCCTCGATTTCGAAAGATCCGTCTCCGAAGTTTTCCAAACGAAAAAAAAGGGGGAAAATATATAAGTCTCGGCTATTTTCGCTTTGCGTTGGTCAGCGAGAGAGAGAGAGAGAAAGAGAGACGAAAAAAAAACGAATCTGTCACGAATAAAAGAGATTAAACAAAAATGCAAGAATGAGAGGAAGGAAAAAGGAACGCCGAGACTTTTGTGATCACGAGAGTGCGAGGAAAAAATTTACGAAATGTAGAAAAAAAATGATTGTCGTAGAAAAAGAGAGAGAGAGAGAGATAATGACAAATAGAGAAGATAATAGAAAAGAAAGATGTGCCTAATCCAGATATGTGTTTACTGATCTCGATTTTATTGGTCTCTTGCTTTATTTGCCAACCTGAAGTTAGAGCAAGCCAACCGCCGAGCCGCCGTCTACGTGCCCCGCGAATCCTACCACGTACTACAAATTAGCGAACGAGCAGCGTTACGCTGCCGCCGCCGCAACTACCACCACTGTCGGCTACCGCTATCGACTACCGCTACTATCGTCCACTACCGATACTACCGAACGTGTTGCGTCTACTTCTTCTTCTTCTGAATACTAAAAAACCGAAAAGCGCAATGAGAAAACGAACGTTATTCCGAATAAGTCGACAATTTATCGACAAAACGAGAAACCGAGTCTCCGAAATACCGAAAACACGAGAAATCCAGCTATAAGTCGGCACTCACCTCGCTCGCAGAGGTACTCACCTTCAACTTTACCTTTACGTTTCGTCATCATTTGTTTTCTTTTTTGTTTTTTGTTTTCGATTTTTTTTTTCTTTCTTTTTTTTACTCTCTCGTCTCTTGTTCCTTAATTTTTTTTTCTTCTGTCACGGTTCTCACCCTCATCTAATTTATTCCCAGCTTGCTGACCATGCTCGAAATAACTGCACTTTTTTCGTCTCTCTATGTTACTCTGATTTTATTTTGGGCCATCGAAGTCGTAGACGCTCTTTCAATTACTCGGGAAGACATTTTGTAAAAATAGTTTGTTTAAGGACAGTTAACTGAAATAATTTATCGGGGTGACGAGGAGAGACTTCTATGGCTCGAAAAGAATTTTTTGTGACTCTCGTCGCTCTTAATTTTTAATTTCACCCGAAAGCCTGCAGATTGTAATAAATTAACAGCTATTTGAACTCTGCCCGAGCATCCACATTGTCAAATTCTATTCTCGAGTCGTTTTTCTAATTTCGTGTTTGCAGCGACGATTCGAGCGAAGTCGATATCTCCACGAGTGAGTCTTCGAGGTGTCGGCCGTGGTGTGGTTAAAAAAATAAAAAAAAAGTACCTAGCGAGGCTGAAATTTAGCTCCGCAGTAAAAAAAAAGTCGGAATTTTAAACCTTTCAAATTTCATTCTTCAACTTTTGTGAAGAATTGAATTTAAGAAAACAATTAAAAAAGAATTGAGAGATGCACCGGGTCCCCCTCGGTACGATTTTTCAATCATCCCCGGATGAAAGTATTTTCCCTGAGCTGTAAATAAGCACGAAAAATCACCAAATAAAAAGTAGACGTAGAAAGAAAGTAGAGACACTGCGGAAAAGAAAACAATATGGAAAAGAAAGCGATACTCGTTCGAATTGTCACCGCAATAATTTCTATCTAATTTTTATTACCGATAAATGCTTTTTTAATGCTAGACTAGAGGGCCTGATTCACCATGCAGCCTTCAGTCACTCGAAAAAACTGAAAAGCCCGATACGTGCCGAGTCAGTTATTCGCGGTCTCCCGTTCGGCGAGGAAGAGCGAAAGATCCGCGAGTATTCCGCGAAGCAGCATTGACAAAAATCTAACTGCGTGACTAATTGAATATGAAAAGCAAAAAAGAAAAAAAAACAGTAATAGAAAAAAAAACGTGAGAAGCGAGAATGGAATAATAAACGATAACGAATCGATGAGAAGGATATCGGAGTATTCACGAGCGGCACGAGGCAAAATCCGATGCCGGAACGAACAAAATAATAAGAGATGAGAAAAAAAACTCTCTTACGGCTGTCACGGACGCTGACAGCTGCATGGAAATCGGAAATGCTTTATAAATATGTTACCCTAAAATATAAACATTAATTACATTTGTATATATATTCCTTTAGTCAATTAAGTTGGCCAATTTGTTTATCAGCTTGGTATTAGCGGATAGCAAAACGAGACGTTACCTAATCTTTGAACTCATCCCGCGATCACGCTATGTTACAGAAAAATTTACTAATAACGAATAAAAATTAATAAGAAAAAAAAAGAAATAATAATAATTAAATATGGTTTCTGAACCTCGAAAATAGCCTGATCGCTTCATTTACGTTTAAGAATATAAGATATTATTAAAATATATATTTTAACGGTTGCATTAATGTTATTATTTGTTTGATGAAAATTGTGCAGCTCCACGGTGGCCCATCCCTCGGAATTGCCACCATCGCCTCACCAATGGGAATGAAACGAAACATCGGAGATGAGGAGAACGACGTGGAAATCGGTTCCTCGAGGAGTGTCCCGTCCGCCGGGATCCCCGTTCGATCGTCGAACGATACGGAGCTTTTTACGAGCTCGGGACGAGAGCTGACATCCGGGAGTGTCGCTCGAGGTCAGAGGGACGGGGCAGGACGGGGCCCGGGGTGAACGAGAGGAGCCGAACGACCGCCGCCGGGACGAGCCATGAGAGACAATAGACTGCCGAGCACCGTAGCCTCCATTTTTTTCGACTAGCTCACTACTACATAACTCGGGTCACGTTTTTCGTCAACGAGGACGCCAACGATTTTTCTTTCCCGTATCGAGCACGCGCGAGCGTTCGTCGGGTTCGCTTTCCTCGCGCCGATTCGAGAATACGGAACGAGAGAGCCCCGGGAGATTATATCTTTTTCTCCTCGATCAAAAAATAAGTATAAAAAAATAGCGCTATCCACGCGAGTCGAGGTTCTCGCGGCCAGGGAGTTACACTGCTCCCTGATCGGCTCAGTGATCCGATATGTATGTACATATACTAGATATATATATGTATAGATTATATATATATACATATATGATATACATAAATAATATCATAAATTTCACAACGCATACGATACGCGTACGAGAAGATCGAGCGTCTGAGTTCTATTTAGCGCGAACGGTATTAAAAGCGAATAATATTTAAAACAATATTACGGTGAAATAACGTGGAGGATGTGAGCGTTCACTGATTTTTAACGCGAGGAGGGTAGACAATTCTTTAGATCAATTCTTGATGGTTGAAAAAGAAAAAGAAAAACGTCTTTTTTTTCCTTTTTTGTAAAAAGACGATATGTCCACCAATCGTTAATACGGGCCAGTTTTTCCCTCTCTTTTTTCATTTTCTTTAGTCTTCCCCCCCCGCTCTTTTTTTCCATGCACGAACAAATTTGTTGTATTTATGGGATGAAAATTTTAGAGTAGAAAAAATGCGCAAAAGACCGCTCGTGTTTGATGAACGATAACGAGCAAATTAGAAAAATTCTTCGCATCGTTTTCACTTTTTTTACAGCGCATGGAGCATAACATGAATTTTAAAAATATTGATATCTTGTGAATTTCGTGTAGGCTGTGCAATTTTTCACAGCGTGAACACAATAGTCGCGAACGACGAACGTAAGCATAAAAAGCATAAAATGATCCGTAACTGGGGAATTTAGCAATTACTTTCATCGGGGATATTTCCGATAAGAAAAAAGAGGAGTCGAAGAGAACGGAAGGGATGATAAGAAGCGTGAATCTTACGCAACTTGACGCATTTTTTCAAGCATTTGAGAAAGCATCTTTCGGTGCAAAATTCCTGTAGAAATAAACGTCCCTCAAAATCCTCTTCTTTTTTTTCTGGCAACACTCAATCACGATGAACGCAATATTTCAAGGCAATCAATTCCATCCAATTAACGAAATTTGCATTTTTGTTCGATAGTGTACGCAATATTTTTTGTTGTTGCCAGATAAAGTTTTAGTTAAATATTTTTCTTTCTACTGGCATGAATTTTTTGAAAGCACTTTTATTGTGCATTGCGATGCGAGAGCCTAGGAACGTGCAATTCCTAATCGAGAAGTTTAAAATTGGAAAAAAAAATTAAACTCGAATTACTTTTCCCTCGACTTCGAAGGGTGCCACATTTTTTTACGGAAATTATTTACTATCGGGGATCATCGAATCCTTTCGATTCGTTCGTTACCACCTTGTGACAAACGTAAAATATGCACTGACAGAAAACACTGCCCCTTCCAAGGATCTCAAAAAAAAATTTATATATATTAAAAAGCGCGTTATCGTATTCACAGAAATTTCATCCAATAAGTATAAAGCTGAGAGGTACGATAACGCGTTTCTCTGAGATCAATGTAAATAGTGAAGAGTTCCCAATTATTTTACAAAGTGTGAAGATATTCGGTAAATCGCAAAATAAACTTCTGTTTTTCGTTCGAAATATCTTTCGCGAATAAGTGAATAATACGTACGTTGCTTCAGATGAAAAGAGAAACGTAGTCTATCTATTATTACGTTCTGAGTGTGATTTTAGGTTTAAGACAATTATACGAAGAATAATAAACAGTACGAGAGACGAAGCATTGAGGAAGCCAAGGGCCTATACATTTTTAAAGTCGATTACACACTTTAGTGGTCCTTGCAGTTTTAATTCATCCATGAGATGATCGAAAGAGAGAGAGAGAGAGAGAAGCGTGAGGAACGAAAACAATTTAAAAAAATTAAGTATCGACGTTTGTAAGTGTAGATGTGTTCGATTTTTTACCGCGGGAAACGTTAGATTCGTTTATCGACTCGAATCACAACGATCAAGTGTCATCCCGTCTCGGCAACTGTTCTAGAATTTAAGTGTCTTTCCGTTAGCTATCTAATGCAACTTTTCTTCGAGATACGTAGCTGAGAAATGTTGAAACGCGCGATAAATTCGTTTGAATTTATTATTATATGCGACTGAGGAAATCGGAAACAAAATCGTAGACGCTTGCTTCATCGATCTCACACTATTGTCGTCCAAATAAAAATGACTAGACCAAATCATTTTTGTAAATACTGTCCTCGATTGTCACTGTACATAAAAATATAAACCCATTTGTGTTGCCCATCGACCGACGCGCTCCTGATAATTTGCAACTCGCATGCAAGACCTGAGCCTGTGTTCGAGTCAATTCTTCTCGCGAGTACATTCGTAAAGTAGAAAAAAAAATTTTGCCAATATGTGCCAAAAGTATATACCGATACAGCCTGATTTCTACTCCTCGTCTCCGATTTCGTTCTCTCGTTTCCTCAGTTTTCCAACCGACATGGAAAAAATAAAACAAGATGTAAGGAGCATGTACATCCGAATATTGGTTCTTCTAATTGAATTTTGTCTTTCCATTCAACAGAAAAACCAGATTTTTATACAATACGACATTTCCGTAGACTTTCGCCCAATTTCGTCTCGAAATTGAATTAACGGATGAAAATGTAATTTAATAGAGAATAAGACAAAACGGAGAGCGAGGTGACGTGGTTGTAAGAATTCTAGAAGTGTAAAATTTTCGAGGCGGCTTAGCGAGCGAGGTTTTTACCTCGGCACTTGTAAATATCGTATATAAAAATGATTAATTGATCGTGAGAAAAGAAGTAAATTTAGTAAAAAATGAAAAAAAAAATGAGATGAAAGAAAAAGAAAAATAAAAGCAAGCAGCCAGTAAAGCTCTCGCAATTAGCCAGTGTCCTGCCAATTAGCCAGCGAGCGCTGCCGTTACACGATAATACCTTTTTAATTTCGCGATGGACAGGTTTTTTCAGTAGCGATAGTTTTATTTCTGTAAATGGCTTTGTACTTTCAGTCCGTGCGTGTTTTTCTTTTGTTTTCCTTTTTTCTGAGTCTCCCATAAAACGGCGAAATGTCTAATTTCCCCGAAAAGTTTGAGAGAGCGATATTGATAAAACGAGAGGAAAAAATGAAAGGAAAAAGAAGAAGAAAAAACGGCGAACAGGTGCGAAACAAACGTCGCCACTGAACGGTTCGATCTTTTATAAAAACAAAAAAAAATTGCGAGCGTGATCGGAAAAAGACTATTTGAAGCGCGACGACGATTTTTGTAAATAATGATTAATAATATTAAGATTAAAAAAATACTTGGCTCACTGTAGCTGGTCAGTTGGGCATTCGACTTGCCGGAAATTCCGGTTTCTGTCGCGTACTCGAAATAGAAAAAAAAACGACAAAAAGATAAGAGCGTCGTTTCTTTTTCCCTCAAGTGAGAGGGGCGAAGGATCGACTCGTCAATAATTTAGTGACGAAATGGCGAGGATGATTTTTTTTCAGCGACGAGATAAAAAAAATGAGAACACGATCGCAACGCGCGTCGATTTTTATTTCTTTGCGTGTTCTCAAAAAATGCATATGCGTATGCGAAGATAACACGCTAAAGTCGCGAAAACTAAGTTATTTTTTGCGCAATATAATTGGAACAAAAACTTGACGAGATTAATGCACTCGAGTATCGTTTACAATAGCGAATATGCCTTGATTATTGGAAAGTGGGCGAAGCAGCAAGATGCACCAAACAATAAAGTTGCTATAAAAAAAGGAAAGCACATTCGCTGGAGCCTCGAAAGGTTTTTATTTATCATTTTCCATCTTTTACTTTTACTTTTCCATCCAGCGTCCCGACACCCCCGCCAATCGCCGGGATTTTCATTTTCTTTCATCACCGCTTCGTTTTTATTTTTTATGTTTTCCTGTCGAGGAAGGAAGTCTTTAATATTTCAAGCTCAGCCCTTAATCACCAATATATTAAGTGTCTCAGAAACTCGTAAAGTCGATATAAATTGAATATTTCGTGTCGGAAAAGGAAAAAGTAAAAAAGTCTACGATAAGAGTAATCTGTAAATGAGAAAGAAATCCGAAATGAGAAGGATCGTGCCCTGGGACACGATTGGATTCTTTCACCTGACTTTCCAGTTGAAACATTTTTTTCGGCATCGACGAAAAAAAAATAATCCAACGACGAATAACTCGCGACGTGTAAAATTCTAAAAGTCTTGAAAAATCGTTCAGATTTTTTGGCTCTTCGATCAACCGATCTCGTCCCAAGGCACGACAGTAATGAATAAATATATAAAAATATATATATATATATTACTGATATTGAATTTAATAACAAAAAAAGTTTAAAGTGTGTGATGACCTGTCGTTAGTAACTAAGAGGCCTTAATATATCACGTTTATGGATATACATGTAGATAACGTAACAATAAGTGACATCAATCTAACATTATTACTAATGTCATTACAATTATACAATGATCGTCGAGGTGCGAGACATTGGGGGAAGCTATGGGAAAATTTACGAATATAAATAGAAAAATGAAAAATATATATTATATACTATATTTAAGAAGAAGAATAAGAGTTAACGATTAACAGGAAAAGCGGACAAATCTCACGGCTGAATGGTTTCAATAAAATAGCAAGCGAAGAGCAACGTTTTTCTTTCTGTAAATAACAAGGATACCGAGACGATCTTCTCGTGCACTTTTCATTAAAAAAACAAAAAGATCACTTTGCGACGTCAATATCTCTCAAAACGATTTTACGAATCCTATACGAGCGTCATTTCACGAGTACTGCCATTCTTCGCCGTTCCTTTTTGGCGATTTGATTAACGGGATATAACGAGGAAGGTGAACAAAAGTTTCGTTAACTCGAGCACCGTTAGACCCGTTTCGTCCCCAAAAGAGCAAAAAAGAAACCGTAAAAGAAAAAATTTACTTCTATGAAAAATCTATTACTATGGAAAAACTGTACTGTAAAACTATTCGAGAGTCTGAAGAAATTTTTCAACTTTGCGTAGATTCAAGATTGTAAAAAATATCGTGGTGATAAAAAGAGTAGACTCTTAGGTGTTCTCCCTTCGTGTCTAGTTCTCGATGTGTCCTGTCGAACTTTTTTGTAAATATATTTGTACGACTAGGTGTGTCCGGTGAGTTTGAAAAGCGAGCGAGTCCGCTCGGTTGAGACTCTCTCCACGGAATTCAGCCTAAAATAAAACGAACCGCCGATTCTCCATCTCCCGTCGTCATTGAATTGAGGAGAAGAGACAATGAAATCGAAGATAATATTTTTACAATTTGTGGCTTTCCGCGAAGAAATTCCCACGAGAGAGAAAATATCGCACGTAGCTCCTCGACTCGCTTTTCATCGAACTTGTAGATAGTTTTTATTTCGGTGTGTCGCGCATTGTCTCAGATGTGATCACCAATCGAATACGATTGTTCAGACTAATGAAAGACCGAAGATCGTGTACATAAAAAAAAATGATCAATGTACTATAAGTAACGAGAAGTACCTACAGGCTATATCAGAGACGTAAATTTGTGACACTGCGTAAATTTGTTAACAGTAGAAGCAGAATATTCGTCGTGAACTTTGGGGCGATTGCCCGAGCGCGGATTTCACGCGGGATGAGACACCGAACTGAAATTGCGATTGAGATTATCCAAAAGTATCGCAGACGTGAGATTCGCTAAATTTTATGTAAATATATATTGAGGTTTGTAAAATAATATTCTTCGAGATCGACGATTCTCTAGAGAAAAGCAGATGAGCCAAAGTATCGAGAAGTTTTGATTGAAGAGCCCAGTGAAAATTAACACGTGTGGAGTAAAATAGCAAAAAAAGAAACTACTAATTATTACTCACTACTACTGCTACTAATAATTTATTACTAACGAACTTACTTTTTAAAATCTATCACCACGAGGATAATTATATTGGATTTACGATTACAAGCGCTATCGTAGGGTACTAATGACGATTTTATCTATCTGTGTGTGTGCGTGTGTGCCTGTGTGATTATTTTTATTCGGTATAGACTGTGGATGATGCCTATCTTCTTTTCCTTTTCATCGCACGATTTTTCAATCGCTGCATATAAGGTAAACGTCCCAATAGTTGGACAATTTTCGCCATATTATTTTTAATATTTCAATTATTTTTATCTCAATAAAATCGTATGGATTATTTTTCCTGTACGAGGAAGTGTATTTTTCATAACGTTAATTGGAAAAAAAACTCGCCCAACTCAACTTTTGGCACATTCTACATATTCAAACGTTCAAGTATTTATTTGCTAGAAATATTATTTAAAATTATCACATTGAATGAGTTTTTGAATTGCTAAAATATCAGGCAATATTTTCGATGTGAATTTGATGCAGATTTTTTTGTTTCAATATTTTTTAAATAAAGATAAAGTGTGAAAATCTTTAGCTGTTCAACTATTGGGACGTTTACCTTGCAGAGAGATTCATTTTTTTGCACTGAAACTCGTTCGGAAACAAAGTTTATGGAAAATCGGACTCTTCGGCTCAAAAATGAAAAAAAAAATGGTTACATACTTGAGATTGAAACAAATGGAGCCATTTGTCAAATTTTCGTGTAATCGTGCACGCGTCGTGTAGATGTGACCACGCGCACATAGAAAGATTCGTCGATGGAACTGAGAAGCCCTGTGTAAAATATCCGTTTCGCTTTTTCCATTCGCCACTCGAAAAAATATTTCAAACGAATCGTGTCTCGTCGGTTTACATTACTCCGAGGAAAAGAGAGACATTTTTCACAAACGTGAATATATATCCGACGAAGGAAATTCATCTGCGAAAAAGTAAAAAAAACAATCGTGCGAGGAAAGATATACCAGTGATGAAAAGTACATAAAAACAATGTTAGATGAAAAAAAAAAAACCAGAGCATTGAAGACTGGCAATCAAAAATAGTTTAAGCGACGTACTCGATGCGCATGATCGTAAAATTGTACAGGAGTGCGATCGGTTCGTCTCAAATTCAGCCTCGGCACGCTCTGCACACCTTGTAAGGATGAGTTTAATGAAGCAAAATTATAACTAGTTGATTAGAGAACTGGAGTAAAAATTTGATAGATACTCGAACGTGTATTTTTTTGTTGGCTAAAAATTTGTATTCAAAGGGATCGTGAAGTTGAGACGAATCGGTGACGGGGTTATTATAATTCGAAGGAGACGATGAGTATCGCGCGTACGATTGTAAAGCACTAAGTAGAGCTGGCTAGGTACCTGCATATTTCATGAACAAAAACGTTTAAACATGCTTGAATAGCTCCTCAATAAATCGTTATACATGTTTTGATAAATCGTCTGAGTTATTTTGCAAGATCTTTTTCCCGCTCGTTGTACGAACAACCACTGATTGCAAAAATTGCGAAGCGAAACCCGATGACTTCCGAATTCGCGCTTTAGAAACAGTTGGCAGCGGCATCTATTGCAAGTTTTTTATAACTTTAAAAAACCATCGAGCAGCGTTGCTAGCACATTCTCGGAATTGACTGACAACGCCCCTGCACAGTTTATGGGAATTAAAGAAACTACGCTGTTTCGAAATAGAAAATGGTGCAATCCGTTTATAATTTACTATAAATTATAAATAAATTTCAATGAAAATCGTGAGAAAATATTGCTCGAATATTGAAACGATGAAAAAACCATGGGCATGGTTAAAAATTGAAATATATTTCAGTTGTAATGGCAAAGTTAACCACAGTTTTCTCAACGCTACACGAAAAACCGAATGCCGAAACCTCTACAAGCCACGAATCGCAGCTCCAATCGGTCATGTATTTCCTCGCACGAGGAACATCTCGGATATCTCTCTTTTTGCGTGACGTCACGAACGCCGTGTTTCGCATTGCACACTGGGTAATGAGTAGCCGCCATCTTGAATAGCATGGTCCTTTGCCTCGTAGTGCGCGACGACGATAAAATGCGATTATTCGTAGCAAGACAAGTGTTTAATGATCTCGTGAATTAGCGATCCGTGAGTTATCGAACGTTCGTTGTGTTCTCGTTGTAGCGAAAACGTCGCACGATGGACGCGGTAAAAGCTTTCAACGCGGAGGTGAGTCCAAGTTGCTTTTGTTTTTTTGCGGGGAACTTTGGAGGTCATCGTCGTTCTTTACTCACTCGTGATGTGCACAGAAACATCTTTCCTCGTCCCGCAAATCTTTCCATTGTAGCCTCACTAGGAATATCGCTATTATCAGCCCCAAATCTATGAAATAATCATGACGAAACTTTCGTGGCTGTTTATCAAAGCTCGTGCATCATCGCTAGACGCCCGAGACTTTGGTAAATAGATGCGATTCTATAGCGAAATTGAGGGGCAACAAGAAGCCCCTCTTTCGCCATCCCTTCACAAGCCTATCATTTATTGCGCTAAACTCACTAAATATTTAATATAAAAGTAGAATTAACGATTAATAAGTTAAATATTTATAATAAAATTGATAAATTTACCTTTTCCAGCTATCAGCTCTGTACGATGTCAAACCTCCGATATCCAAGGCCAAGATGAATTCACTGACGAGGGGCGCCATAAAGGCCATCAAATTTTACAAACACGTTGTGCAGAGTGTAGAAAAATTTATACAGAAGGTATACATGATTTTTAATTAATCACTCAACTTGACGAGAAACAATACTCATCCTTTTGATTTTTCCAGTGCAAACCTGAGTACAAAGTTCCGGGCCTCTACGTCATAGACTCGATCGTCAGGCAATCTCGACACCAGTTCAGTGTCGAGAAGGACGTATTTGCTCCACGTTTTGCAAAAAACATGCAAACGACTTTCCTCAATCTTCTGAAATGCCCTCCAGAGGACAAGAGCAAAGTCATCAGGGTTCTAAATCTTTGGCAAAAGAATGCTGTTTTCCAGCCTGATGTCATACAACCTCTGTTTGATCTGGCTGATCCCAACCATCCAATTCATAAAGAACAGAATCTGAATAACACCAATGGTGAGATTTATTGGAAAAGCTGAATAGAAACAAATTTACAAGCATGTAAATTATTTTTTATTAATATATTTTATGACACTGTATTTCAGGTGCTCTCAATGCATCTTCCAGCAACAATCTCAGTCTGAATTCCATCACAAAGACGTCCCCGGGCGTTAAGGGGACGCCTAAGGAGCAGAAACAATATTCGTCCTCAAAACAGATAGATCCAGCCTGGCTGGCCCAGACAAAGCTCGAAGCCGCGAACATAAACGCCAACAAGATTTTGGTAAAAAATGGGTTTCACGAATAGCTCGATATTTCCGCATCTTCTACGAGTCTCGAAACAATCTCTTGACATGTCCATTCAAAAAAGTCTCTGTTGATCTCTCTCCAGGGACAGTCTGGCACGAGCCAAGTGGACGTCACGCTGTACGATCAGCTGCAACATCTCCATCAGCTTTTACTGAAAAAACAGGAAGCTGCGAACGAGTCCCAGAGCTCCGTTAAATTCGATAAAAAATTATTGGACTTTGATTACGGGGAGGAAGAGGACGACGACATCATGGTCGCAACCTCACCAGCTGCTGCCACGACTGCCATTAATCAGCACAACACTACGAGCGGGGGCCTCGAGAGTCTTGGGCTTCTGTTAACAAATCCTGAAGTAAAATTCTTTTTTCTTTCGAGGGATTTTAATAAAAATCTGAATGTTAATTAAATTAAACTTTTTTTTTTATTGGTGCAGGTATTAAGGCAACTGCAAACTCTGCAACAGACGATGCAGGGCGGAGCATCGACGACTCAGCACGAAATGGAGGAAAAAATGCGCAAGTTGCAACAAATGAAACAGCAGGAAGAGGAATTTGACAAGCATTTAGCTCAAACCGTTCCCGTAACTATCTCGATCGATGGTCAAACTTTTCTGAATTTCTGCTGACAATAGATTGAAAAAAATTTTTTAAATTTGTTTCAGAATTTGCCATTCGCTGCTGAGTGCGATCTCAAGCCGTCGGATGTTTTAAAACCAAATCAAAATGCTTACACGGTCAACAGCGGCCCAGGAATGATGCAGCAAGATATGAGTCAACCACCGCCGGGATATCCACCTGCAATGCCTTACGTAACTCAGCCAGCATCAGTTTTGCGTCCTGTCGTTCAGACGATTCCCCAGAGTCAAAAGAGCCCTCTGATGGACGAGAGAAACGACGAGCCCAGCAGACGCGATAGCAGTAGCGTCGAGATCGTCAATCTCGATCCCGTGAGATCTCAGAGTCGATCTCCGGACCGTTTTCGGCGTCACAGCCGGTCGCGATCTCCACGCCATCGGGACAGGGATCGCGACAGAGATCGTGACAGAGACAGAAAATCTCGATCCCGAAGTAGATCGAGACGTCGAAGGTACATTTTAACAGACGTTCATATTTTGTTACATTTTTCATGTACGTGTATTCTATATAATTATTATTTTTAGATCACGTTCAAGAGATCGCGACCGTGAAAGAAAGCGTGACGACAGTCGCGACAAAATGACTGAAGAGGAGCGAGAGAAACAGAGGGAACGTAGAAAACGGGGACTGCCGCCGATCGTTCGAGAAAAATTAAGCGGTACGCATCCGAAATAAACGTCGAAAGTTATTAAAAAATCACAATACTTTATAATTGTTTTCTTTTTTTTATTTTTTTTTTAAATTCAGTATGCAGTACAACTCTCTGGGTGGGCCATCTTTCGAAGCTCGTGCACCAAGAAGAGTTGTCTGACACTTTTGGTGAACTTGGAGACATCGTCAGCATCGATTTGATATCACCGCGGGGTTGTGCCTTCATATGCATGAATAGAAGACAAGACGCTTATCGAGCTCTGACTAAATTGAAGAATCATAAGATGCAAGGAAAAGCGATTACTGTGAGTTCTTTTCTTTTTTTGAATCACGAAGCGATCGACTCGACTGATCACTAACGTTATTCGATCATTTTTGCAGCTGGCCTGGGCTCCGGGAAAAGGTGTAAAGGGAAAAGAGTGGAAAGATTATTGGGAAGTCGAGCTCGGTGTGAGTTATATACCCTGGAACAAATTAGTCAACGTCACCGAACATGACCTCGAGTTGCTTGAAGAAGGTGGTATGATCGATGAGGACACTTTACCTCCGCGACTCATAGGTACTTTTCCCACGTATCTTTTTTCCCCCGATTTTCTTTTAGCAGCATGTTTTTTTCTGCCTGCAAGTTTAATCTAGTTGCATGAAACGTCCTGCTAAATCGTGTGCGGCTTGAACCAACTTGCAAAATAAAAATGTTGACTCCGGAAAAAGTTGCAAGAGAAATTTGAGTGCTCTTGCAAGAGTGACAGGATTCGAGACAGTGCGAAAGCATGAGTTTACACTGTGTAACTCTCGGAATATATTCGCCAAGATTTTTATATATTATTTTAATCGTTTTTTTGGTCTTTAGGAAAATTGAGACACAGCGGAAACGAGAGTTCTGGACACCAATTGACGATGCAGCATTCGTTGGCTACTAGCGGTGCACCCATTCCTACTCTCACTGATGGAATAGTAAATGTGATGCAACCGTCCACGGGCTCGCAGCAGCAACAGATGGTTGATACTAGTCAACCCCCGCCAATTCGTCCTACAAACTCGGGAGGCGGTTTGCTACCACCGCCACCGAACGCTCAACTTCCACCGATGATGCCGCCTGGTTTTCCTATGCCTCGTAAGATGTTTTTTTTTTATTACCTTTTTAATTTTCCCAACTATCAAAACTCGTATAAAATTATTTTTTAATAAATATACAGATAAAATGTAATTGATATTGATTAATTATTGAGAAGAACTACTAATTGATAAAATTCTTTTTCAACAGGCATGTTGGGTCCCATGGGCTTGCAAATGCCGCACGGTTTGATGCCAAACGTACCGATCGGCGTGCCTCCTCCCAACATGCAAGGGCTTCTCGGCCCTCCAGGTATGATGCAGCAGATGATGACACCACCTGTCAACTCTCCCTTCGGCGCCGGAGTCGGTGTGGGTCTCATTACGCAGATACCACTACCCGCACCTGCCGCTCCGTCTGACAAAGCTAACTCGACAGGTAAAATAAAAATTTTGTAACGAAATGATGTCTTTAATAAATAAGATTAATAATTATAAAAACTTTAATGAGTATGGATGAGTAATTTATTATGTATTTATTAGGAATGCCTCATAATGTACCGCCGATGGGTGTACCACCTCCTACGAGTGACACAAATCTTGCGAATTTACCGATGCTTCGCCAAGGTCCGTTCGGAGTTGGACCACCACCACCACCGATACCGATGCAAATACCGCCTCAGCAGCAGCAACAACAACAACAACAGCAACAGCAGCAGCCTCACTCGGATGACATGGATATGGATATGGACATGGAAGACGTGATGCCGCCGAGTTCATTGAACGGTCCGAAGGATAAGCCGAATCTGAGTGACCAGCTTCTGGCGGCCATAAGTAAAGGCCCGATAAGTGAGAGCAGACTGAGCAACGAGCGGGATTACCGTGAACGAGACCGCGATCGCGACAGTCGGGAGAGGCGCGACCGAAATTCGGATCGTTCGGAGCCGAGCGACTCGAGAAACGATCGCGGTCGTGACCGTGGACGCGGACGAGACCGCGGTCGCGAAGTTCGAAGACGGGACGGGCGTGATCGCGAGGAGAGACGCGATCGAAACAGCCGAGAGCCGATAATGCGACATCCGGAAGTCGGCGGAAGCAACTCGGGTTCTTCGTTGAGTCAGGAACCGGAGACGAAGAAGGAGCCGAAGCAAAGCTTAGCTGATCGCTTGCGCCAGTTGGCGGACGGGACTCTACTGATGGATGATCGCATGGACAGGAATCACCGAGGGGACCGAAACGATCGCGGTATTGATCGTGGCATCGACCGTGGCATCGATCGCGGCATCGATCGTGGCATCGAGCGCAACATTGATCGCAACGATCGATCTTGTTCAGCTTACGATGACCTTCCTGTGCCTCGTCGACCTGGAGATCCGCCGCCATCGCTGATGGATCTTCCGAAATTCCCGTCGGTACCGCAGGATCGACCGGACTTCGGTCCGAGAAGCGGCGGCCCGGATTTCCGCGTTGGACATCCGGATCACCGGGACTTCCCCACTCGCGGAGATCGCGACAGACCGAACTTCGCTCGAGGTGGAGCGCCTCGTGGCCCCATCGACGATTTCCCCGATCCACGAATCCTCGGTGGGAGATTCCCCGAGGATTTCGACGGCAGACTCGGTCCTAACGGCCCGCGTCCTGACGATTTCGATCTACGACTAGGAATGCCCAGAGAAGATTTCGACAGCAGACCCGAAATTCGAGGACGACATCCCGTCGACGATTACGATCACGATAGATTCGAAATGCGGCAACGAGGAGGCGAGGCTGGCGGTGTTTTCGATCCGAGGATCCAAGACGGCTTCGATCCACGATCACATCCCGATCATCCGGACTTTGACCCGCGTCGTCGAGAATTCTTCTCGCCCATGGAACCTGGCTTCGGACCTCCGCCCATGATGCCTGTGAGAGGTCAGAGGGGCGGAGGACCCATGGGACCCGACGTTTTTCCTCCAAGAGGCGGGCCAATGGGACCGCGAGGTCACGGTAAGACTTCAATCAATCTCAATATATTTACATAATTCAACATACTTATACTTACCCTAAAAATAAGCAGGAAAGTTAGTCCCTGACAAAAACAAGTTCAATGTTTTCGCTATAAATTTATCATGACTGGTAACAAATAATTTTTTTATAGGGCACAGGAGAAAAATAGTAGATAATCGGTGCATATTGAAAAACATTTATTTCTCTTAAAGGTCCTCCACCGATGTTCCATCCTCGCGGAATGGGTCCGAGGGGAATGAGGCCAGGAATGAGAGGTCCTTTCGGTCCAAGGGGGCCGCCGCCGTTCGATCCTCGCGAAGGCGAGGCTTTTCTCCGTCTTCCGTTCGACGAGGTTCGCGGTCCGGGCAAGGTTCCGCCGATGATGAGAGCGCCGTTTCCTCCGTTACCTCTTCCGAAAGGATCGATCGGTGAGCCAATGTGGCGAGGAGGTCAGGACAACGGTCCCCAAGGAAGCGGCTGGTCGTCGTTGGAGGGCAACGGTCATGACTCTGACGAGTCTCACATACAGCGTGACAATCACGTTCCTCGAGATAATTTGAAAAACAAGCCGCACGAGTCCAGAGAGGGAAGCAATTCCGACAAGATGGACCGTGACAATCGCAATCGCAATAGAAAATCGCGATGGGGCAACGTCAGTCCCACACCGGCAGATTTCGGGACTTCGGAGAACGAGGACGATACGAAGATGCAGCTAGACAGCTCGTTCGAAGCGAATGAGAGCACCGACAGAGCGGAGGACCGCCCACCCGGCGAGGAACTTCCGGACCCGAAGGAGAATCGTGAGGATAAATCATCGCTCGCGAACGAGCACAACCAGTCGATCGGAATAGTGACTACCTCGAGAATTGAGGAAAATTTAAAGAAAGATCTTGATTTCGAGGTGAATCGTGATTTCGAGGGGAGTCATAATTTTGTAAAAGATCGCGATTTCGAAAGGGATCGTGATTTCGCGGAAGAACGAACTTCGGAAAAAGCACCGGAAGAGTGTTTGAGGCAAGTGCGCGAGCAGGAGACCCATGGCGAGGACTTCGCGAGGACAACGATCGACGATAACTGTCTAACGGTGGAGAAACCCAGCGATGTTTGTGAACATTTCGAAAAACAAATGAATGACGATCGCGGTGACCAAGAGAGCTGCGATACAAACGCGTTAATGAGTAATAATGAAAAATGTGAGCCTATGATGCCAGAGGAGCGTGAAAATAGTGGAGAGCAGCAGGCGAACAGAGCGTCGACGGAGGAAACCGCCTCCTCCTCATTGTAACCCATCTGACGTTGGACATTCAAGAGTGACCAAAGTAAGACTAAGAGGATCTCGATCGTCGAGGTTCGTTGTAATATACGAAAACAAAAGTTATCCCGCGACACCCGAACCCCCATTCGAACAAGGAAAAACATCACTCTGACTTTCTCTCTCTCTCTCTCTCTTTCTCTTTCTCTGTTTCAATCTCTGCAATACAGTGTACATAAAAAGTCGACGATAAAATCGAGGAGAAAGAGTCTGAGTGAATTCGTAATGAGAATGAAAATGTTGGGTGTGTGCGAATGGTCTCTGGAGTGGTGAGGGAAATTTGAGGTCCAGTGTCTCTCTTAGACGGAAGAAGTTTTTTTTTTTGAAATAACTCCTATCCAAGATACGAATCGAATCGCATTTCGAGCCTCAGGGGTCTGTTTTTTTACCTGACGAATATATTTCGTAGTTGAGAATTGCTGCTTAAACTTTGCTGTGATAGTGAACACAGGACCTAATATCAACTTGATGGAAAAATTGGCATTTTTTCGACGATTTTCATGTCGAATGACAAAAAATCTCTTCGTCTCCCCTTTTGAAATATTCGAAGACAACCACACGCAAACTTAGAAGAAAAAAATTGTTTTTCTTTATTGTAGAATAATTCAGTAAAAAAAATCTTCGTTTCGCAAATCGCTCGTCAGTCCGAAGAACGACGACTCAATCGAGACCGGAATAAAGAGGAAAGAATATTTCAACAACATTAGAAATTTCAATCAAATATTTTAGAGGGTACTGTACGGCGTCAGTATCGTACCTGCTAAACTAATGATTAATAATTTATTAAATTGTACATAATTTTATATTTTTCTAGCCGAAGAAAGAAACGAAAAAGAAAAAAAGAAAAACAAAGCAAATGAACCGAAAAATATTGTGCAAAAAGTTGCTCAATCAAAGTTTTACAAAAAGAGAAAAAAAAATGGGAAAATAAAATATTTTATACACATTGTATTTCACAAAAAAAATCTCATGGCGTTCTCATTCAAAGTTTTTTCGTTAACAGCGCTCCCAAAGATGAACGCAAAAAGCGAGAGATCATAGACAAAATACCGTAAATCAGCTGTCTCGTTATATCTTTATTTACTGCTCCAAATAGTCTGGTCGCAATAAAAAAAATCGTCGTGGACGCTTCGAAATATTTGTGGTTCGAATTTAGATCGTGAAGAAATTCACCGAGGGAAAATAATCAGACAAAAAAAAAAGAAACTTCTTTCTTTCGAGCACTTCATTATTTTCTACAAAATTTGGTGATACCAAAAATACGTAAAGAGCGATGGTCAACCTATTTTTTTTTCATTTTGTTCTTAAATCCTGTATTTATTTATTCTCATTCGTACATCTCGGTTCCTGTGTTCACGCACGCACGTTCTTGCACGCCGCAGCGTTGGAAGACTCGCGCTTGCGCTCAAACTGAGTGACAAGTGCAAGGTACTGTTCACTTATTAACATTTATAAATAAGAAACGAGAGACGAAACGGGGATTGAGGAAAGGAGCCGAGACCGAGTCAGAATGAATATCGTCTGTAAATATGTGGCAAAGATGACGAGAGTAATGTCTTTTTCAAGAAAAATAAGCGACAGTTAAAAACCACAGGCCGCACCACTCCAAGGCACGAACAAGTCCGAATAGATTTTAGGACCGAAGGATAGGAGCGTATTTTGTAAGATTCGAACATACGAGAGCCTCGAGACGCGAGATAAAGAATTTTTGTTTTCCTTGTAAGAATTTTTGTTTCTCAGATTCGTATTGAGAGGCTGTTGCGTGGAAATAAGAGCAAAAAAAATTGTACATGGTAAAAAACGAGCACGAAAATAATTCATGTAAAATAATCGTTGATTATTCACCGAGTGTCATTATTGAGTCGTTAATTATGTTAACGATTCAGCAGATATAATCGTCACCGATTGCCGTTTCGAGTTTATTATTTTCAGATCATTTTTCTTCCAGGATTTCTCTCCCAGCAATTTCATTCATTTTCTACCCATTAGAAAAATTTGGGGAAAAATAATAATGGAGGAGTGGTGCTCGAGATTGTTCATTGCATTGACCGGCACATTTTTATTCGTGAATCATTTTTTTCACCTTGAGAAAATTGTAAAAAAATTGAGAGTTAAAATCAGAAAATGTACAAACTGGGAACACGGGTAAAAATTGCCGGAAGAGACAATGAGTGCAACAAGTAATGTTGAATGAATTTTTTAGCTGCTTTAATTGATTGGATTTTTTTTTTAATAGAAATGAATTTTTTTTTTTTTTTTGAAAAAATAGTAAAAAGAAAATAGTCAAGAAAAAAGAAAATATAGCTTCTGTCATTACCAGAAGCGATAGATGTTAAGTTACGCTAGTTATGAAACAACAAATATCACCGTTTTGGCGAAAAATTAAAGTATTGCCACGTAATCAACGTAAGAGAAAATTTCTTTAAAGAAAAAGGTGATTGGCAATTTGTTTTCATTCGAAAATTGACGTAAATGAAAATTGTGGAAATTATTATTTGCAAATTTATGCAATTCATTTAACGAAGAGAACAAAGGTTATGCGGATGTTGATCAATTTGTAGAGGTCCATTTCGAGCCCACGAAAAAAATAATTGAAAAATCGATGACGATTATTGCAGTAAACGAACGATGGCGTGAACGCTTCGAAGAGACAGAGAATTGTCTTCGACACAACTTTCTCTCTCTTTCTCTCTTTTTTTTTTCAATTTACTCAGTTGACATTATTCCAACATTCTGATTAAAGTAACTAAAGTATTCAACTCGTTGAATATGTAATATTAACATTATTAGTATAATTGTAATAGCATTATTATTATACACAAGTGAGAAAAAGAAAATGAACATGTAATCCTTTAAAAAATGAGAATAAACATAAAAAAATGTAATAACGAGAGCGATGAATCTCCCATTGAATAATGAAAAATAACTTGTTTAAATTCTACGGGGGAGTCGAGAAAAAAAAATAAAAGACTCGAGTTGAAATTGTAGACACGTTCGTGCACTTCGGAACTTTCGCTCGACAACTGTCTTCCAAAAAATGTTACGAACGTGTCTCGGGAAGAACGTTATCCTTCGAAGGAAGGATATCAAGATTATCAGGAAAGCTTAATACCAGTTGGATCATTCGCGAACGCGGAGAAAATAAAAAATTGCTCATTATGGCCGCAACGACGACTTTTTTGCAAAGTTAGACTTTTCATTTTTAGGAATGTTTTAGTGTGGTCAAAACTAGTTGAAATTTGACATTTGATACATACTTATGTGTGTGGCTTGATCTTCGTCAAATCATTTTTTTTTTAATTTCAAACGTATTCAAATATATTTTGTCTAATTTTGATGTTTAATCTGTCAAGAGTACAAGGTTCTGCAGAAAATAGGTGAAGGCTCGTTTTCCGAAGTGTTAAAGTGCCAAGACCGGCAGAACGGTGTTCTCTACGCTGCAAAACGACTCAAGAAGATTTATGAAAAGTAACATCGAATTTAGAAAAGAAAAATCAATTTTTTAAAATTATTTTTAATACAACTATAAAAAATTTCAGCGTCAACGAGATTATGGAAAGCCCCGAAGTGATCGCGATGAGAAAAATTACTCGTCACCCAAACGTTTTGTACATGATCGAGTCGCACTAGTGAGTCAAAAACTAGGCAAAGCCTCAGAAACAATTTTTCACATGATCAATTTTTAAAATGAATATTTTAGCGATCCCTTGTCGGGAAAAGTGACGCTCATTTTCGAGCTCATGGACATGAGTCTGTACGACCTCATTAAAGCTAGAAAAGGGTAATTTAAATAAATTTACAAAAAAGTACGTGTCAGGAGAAAATATAAAGAAATTTTTTTCCATAGGCGAATTTTTACCGAGCAAAGAATTAAATTTTTTCTATATCAGTTGCTCAAGGGCTTAGAACATCTTCACAAACATGGCCTTTTTCATCGCGACATAAAACCTGAGAATATTTTGTTAAAGGTATATGCAACGATAGGTGGTTAATAGTCAACATTTATAATAATCCATTATAATTCCATTTATAATAATCTCGAATACTTTTAAAAGGGTGACAATGTCAAATTGGCGGATCTCGGATCAATCCGCGGAATTTACAGTAGGCCACCGTACACCGAGTACATATCCACTCGATGGTATCGTTCTCCGGAATGTTTGCTGACGACAGGATTTTATGGGCCAAAAATGGATGTTTGGGCGATCGGTTGTGTCTTCTACGAGTTATTAACGTCAGAAATTTTTAGAATTATCATAAGATCTAATAAATAGATGAAACACAACTAGTATTAGAAAAGAAAAAATCATTTAGATTGAAGCCGCTGTTCCCTGGAACAAACGAAGTCGATCAACTGTCAAAAATCCACGGGATTTTAGGAACACCGCATCCGAGGCTGGTCGCTAAATTTCGCAGACAGTAAGATCGACGATCGCTCTTCGAATGCTAAAAACTAGTGACCGATTTTCAGACAAACGCTAATATTAATAATTAATATATAATTTTTTAAGCAGCAAGGCGAGAAACTGCGAATATCTTTTCCCGAGCAAAGGTGGTACTGGGATCGCTAATTTGTTGCCCCACGTAACGGAGAACGGTCGTGACATCCTGAAGCTGATGTTAGTCTACGATCCAGAAAATCGTAGCAACGTCAGAAGATTGTTGGATCATCGTTACTTCAACGATTTGAGAGAAAAAGAATCATCGCCGAGACAGTCGAGTAGTTTCATAGCGGCGAATCCGTCAAGAGAGAACAATCAATGGAGAAATCCTGTTTTGCTCAGTTACATCACTTCCGAGAGGCGACGAAAGTCCAAAGTTATAAGCTTTCCATTTGATTACCTAACGAAACTGCAATCGAAAAAAAGATTTTTACTTTTCAACTTTGACGACAAGGTCTCGCGAACTCGACGTTCGAACAAATCCTGCGACGACGACACGATGTCGAAGATTCCAAGAGTTGTCGCCTCTTCACCGAATGCCAGGCCGAGCTTTACCAATCGTTCTAGCCTCTCCAGATTCGAGAAAACGACCGATATCGCGCCGATCGACATGGCGCAGAAAAAGCTTGACCGCGTGTGGCGCAACAATAATAATTTCACCTCGAGAACCGTGATCAACTCAGCGACGAAGGTTCAATCCTCCAACAAATTGCCACCGATCAACAATCTGGGAAGTCGAGTTAATCTGTCACGCGAGAGTTGCAACAGCCTGTGCTCCGCTGCAAGAGTCGAACGCGTTTCCTCGTTCTCCCAAAGATTATACCCTGCGACAATCAATTCCGACTCGAAGATGACATTCTGTCAGAAACGCGAAGCTCCATTCTGTAACGGGTAAATTAACGTTGATTGCTACATTTTTTAAAAACTTTCATATTCTTTCCACGCTACATTCTTCTTTATAATAAAAATTCTCACGCTTAACGTTTTTCCAGTTTTCTCCCGCAAATCGCGCTGAGGTCAACAGGTCAGAGTTTTCACAGATTTCCGGTCGCATCGACAGGTTCAGCGCCGAATCAAAATTTGAACGTCAAACCGTTCCCCTCGAACGTAGCTCTTCGTCAGACAAAACTAGCGACGATAAGCGAGCAGCACCAGCAAATTCCAGATTATTCCAACGATCGAGAAATTCAAGGAAAGTCGCCGAGAACGAAGAGTCCTGCTAAAAAAGTAGCGAAGCACGAAATTCCTCGTGGTTCGAGGCAAAATCCTGTGAAAAAACTGAAAACTAATACGAACAAGGCAATCATGAAATGTGACAGGTAAAAAACACGTATTCTTCATTCAGAACAACACTTATATTCAGAAGATTAAATATACATTTTATTACGAACTTATTCCTCTTTAGAATAACAAGAACTTGCGGAGCTTAAGAAATGATTGGATCATGGCACGAAAATTCAACGAGTGCACGAGCACTGTTTTGTTTGTGGAAAAAGTAAAAAACTGTATTTGTTACTGCTCGATAAATGAAAGAAAAAACCTCATTGAAAAAAATCATAGCACTTTCGACTTCTTTGACAGAAAATTTGAAGCTCATGGTGTTTAACGACACAACACACGTTACAAACTCGACGATTGCTTTTCACCTCGTGCATTCAACACCGTTACAAGGAGTACTCTTACAAATTACAAAATATGCGTATAAAATTTTTACAAAAATACAAAAAGTATTGTGTTTTCATCTAATTAGCATCCGATTAGAGTAATATTTTTTTAACATAGTTTTGATATACTGAAAATGATAGCTTAAAAATATATATTTCGCACTCGTGTTCTCTCAGTAATTTTCAACTTGATTAAAAAGGGAACTTTAATCTTCTTACGTGATTACAAGTAAAATTATCACCAATCTTTCAAGCTCGCCATTATCAATCTAAAGCAGAGTTCCTTTTTATTAAGGTGACTCTGAGACACCCTTTGTTTTCTTCGATAAATCTGAAATGCAAATATAAAAATTATAATATGATATATTTATGTTGGTAAAGAATTCTTTCGAAAATGAATTACCTTATGTTCTTGCTTATGAGTTTTTGCATCACAGCTCTTTTGATTTTTCCGGATCCGGTTCGTGTGCCATGACCGGTTATGATAGTGAACGTGATGGTCCTCTTTGCGCTTCTGTTTAATTTCTTTGTCTGCAGCTCTATAAATTCTTCGACAGCTTCCAAAGCTTGACGAACGTAAAGATTATGTAGATCCAGAACATCCTCTCCGGATTGGGTGTACGTTTGGACGGTCAAAAACTCAGCGGCCGCATCCGCATGGGCAGCTTTTGATCTTTCACTGTGCAGCTTCGCCTTGGTAACAATTCAAAAATTATTCAAACGTATCAAATATTTATAAATATTTATTGCATTTATTTACCATTTCGGAATGATAAGCAGCAACCGATGGACGATTTTTTCTGTAAGCTTCCGCGGCTTTATTGAAATTTTCGATTCGTAGAGAATATTCTCTCTGTGCCTCGAATCTCATGTTCTGCGCCCTCTCGATGGTGTCATTGTAACGGATCTTAGACATCTTCTCGTTTAACAAAATATCTGGATTTACGACGATCAACGGAGTTTTCGTCTGATGTTCATTCTGTACAAAATAATTTCTATTTAATTTTTCACGTCTTCATTTTTCATGTATTTTTTTTTTTCATTCATTCATTCTAAAAACTTACCTGCTCGATATTTTGATTTTTTTTCTCCTCATTGATTCGTTTCAATAATTTTTTTTGCTGCTCGAGCATGTCCTTGTTGGTGATTTTATATCCTATGTTAGCCTCAATAACAGCGCACGTTTCTTTGAAATTTCCTCCGTGAACTCTGAGCAAGTCATTGAGCATTTGTTGAGACATATCGGGAAATAATTGGTAAAGCATTTGCTTCGTCAAACGCGATGCCATGTTGTCTGGTGTTTCCCACGCAGCTTTTCCCTTTTAACAATTTATCAATTATCATCATTACTTCGTTGTTCTTAAATTTAAATAAAATATTTTTAAAAAAGTAACTACTTAAACACCTACAGATTGGTTTTGATATATTGCATAGGCCATCTCCATGTTCATAATCTCTTCAAAGTTTGGAACTTCCGGGGATTTGGCTGACTGTTCGAGGTCAACAGCTCTCGCCATTGCTTCATCTGTTGTCATTTACACATAGTTGTTTTATTTTATAGGAAATAATAATCAACTTTTTGGTTTTTGAAATTTGAAAAAATTTGTATACAGACCTTTTGCCATTCTTTCGTCCAATTGAGCGTGAAGAACGTTTATTTGCTGATCGACGCTCTTGATCCAAAGCCCATAAAGTTCGTCAACCATCGATTTTTTTATTTTCAAGACAGGGTTGAGCTCGTCAGGCAGTGTGAAGCCAGGATTCCCGCAGATGCTTTCCAGTTGATGTATGAATTCATGACCGACGTTCAATTCGAGAGTTTCCTCGCACTCATCGTCGCTCAGGTCGTTCATCGATCCGAGAGCGTAAGAGCACGAAGCTCGAGGAGAATCGGAGGAATCTTCGGAAGTTTCGGCCAAGGAATCAAGGTTGTCCTCCTTCAATTCTATTTTATTATTGTCAGTGGGGGTGGAGCAGAGTATCTCGTAACTCGAGCAATTGCGATCTTGCACGGGCTCGAGAAACGGCCAAGTGAAATCTTCAACAGGAGTGCGTCGATTCCTCGGGCTGGAACTGTGCGAGCGTCTCTTGAACTTTTTTCTCTCGCTGAATTTCGGCGAAGGAACATAGAGACGGGTTAGCTCATCTTCTTCCTTTTTATCGGATCTTTTGTAGTCGTCGATCGTCAGATTCGGCGGATCCGCGTCCATGAGCACCTCAACGGCCCACTCGAAATTGTGGTTGCACTGTTGCTCGTAAAGTTGCTTGAGATATTCGCTGGGATAATTGGAAAACATATCGATTAGGTCTTCAAGCCGATTCGTCGAGTCTTTTTCTCTATCGAACTCGGTCATGGAGCTCTTGTCGAACATTATCTTCGAGGACGCTTCGAATTTAAACTGACTCGTCGGCGAGTTTATCGGCCTGTTAACTCCCCACAAAATCCGGTGTCCAGCACCGGAAGCCTCTCCGCAGTAATCCGCGTCGTACGCATAATCCATCGTCATCGTTCCCGCGTTCACTTTCGCAACATTCTCTTGCTTCATTTCGACCGGAAGAGTCGGGATTTTTGTGTGATCTACCGGAAATGGGGATACTTCCCACGATATGGAATTTATGTTCTTGTGCAACGGATTGCAGTCTTTTTCGTTTTCCTCGGATTTCGCAGCGTCCTTGTCGGATGAATTTTTCAAGATCGTATATTTTGGATCATCGTAGACTTTTCCTGTTTCTGGTAAGTCTACTGAATCAATTCCCTCTTCGTTGAACTCTTCTAATATATTCTCTTTTTCTTTCGACAATGTTTTTTCGCGGACTGATATTTCACTCAACGACTGTTCTGTCTCTGAGTCGTTATTTTCCAAGGATTGGAAAGATTTCTCAGGATCTTCAGCGTCCTCGTAAATAGAAGTTTCAGAACAAGAATCGAGCATCTTCGTATTGGAAATTTTTACTGACCCTTCAGTGCTCTTCATTAATGAAGAAATATCTAAAGTTTCTGCAAGTTTGCACGTAACTATGTCGCTTGCAACAGTAGCACTTGCCTCTGCTATCAAAACTTCCTCAATACTTTCAGAAATTAATTTATAATTGTTATCGAGACTCTTATCAAGCTCATCGATATTTTCGATAGCACTTGCAGCTTCATTTTTTTCACTCAAATTCACACAATCCTCGTTTTCAATTTGACCCAAAAGATCTATATTTTTCTCTATATTCTTTTCCTCTGTGTTATTTTTCAATTTTTCCTCGACATCAGTCTTTTTCTCAACTTCGATTGTATTTTTATTGCTCAGAGCTGTAGAACTTACGTAATGACCGTGACGGCTGTGCAATTTTTTCCGTCCAAGAAGAAGAGTAAAGTCCCAACACTGTGACAGGACGTTTTCTTTATTTTTCTCGACTTTTTCGACTTTTTTCTTATTTTCCTCGGAAGGGTTTGGAGAAACGGAGAGACTGGCTTTTCTCTCGGAGCCTATAGCTCCGAGCAGTTGGTGCGAATTGGAAGCTGAATGGTTTTTATTCTTCGTTTCAGGATTTTCTGGAAGGTTATTCTGGTATTCGGGTTGCTGCTCGACATCGTCCGAGCTCTCTTTAATTTTTCCAGTCGTTGAATCTAACTTTTCAAAGTCCTCGTTGTCGGAATACGAAAGGCTTCGGAGACAGTCTCTCAACACGTTGTCAGCGTAGATCATCGAATCTTCAGAAGCATCCTCCAGGGGCTTGCTCAGCTTTTCTGTTGACCGGTTTCCTTCGGATTCATCATAAGTTTCATCAATATTTTTAATACTCTCGATATCGCGACTGGTAAGTACGTAACTCCTTTTTTCGTGATCGTCCCAGTTGGATTGTGTATCATTGACGCGAGAAATGACTCTATCCTGTTCTTGTTTCTCTTGAGAAATCGGCGCTTGGTTGATCAACTGCGGTGGTTTATTTTTTGGCAAATATTTAAGACCGTACAAGTCGAGCAAGTCTTTACCGCTCACGACAGTGTCGAATCTGGAGATTCTTTCTTCAATTTTTGCCCTGGGTACATTGTGCGTATTTTTTTGAGCAAGGATTTTAGGATTTCTCGCCCAGGGTGTATTAGGTTCCAGAATTTCAATGATGTAGCCATTTTCAACAGCCATTGCAGCGTAAGGACGCATTTCCCATACTTGAATGTTCGTATTGTCGACAATTATAGGATTTCGTCCTGCCTTCATCTCAGAAGAGACTCTTCTCTGGGTCGTCGTGTGGGCCTCGGATAGTCTCATCGGGTCGTATTTGTAGAGACCGTATCTTCGGTCGACGAAAAAATCATCTGTGCTGAAAATGTAAGAAGAATCGTTTACTCCGAGGATCGAGGAGACGATGTTTCTGGCCAAGGTCGTTTTTCCGCTGCCTGGCAAGCCCCTCAGTATCACGAGAACTTTTTCCCCACGTTTCACAAATCCTTTGATCCTGACGAGCGTCGCATCGTGGACGGTGCGTTGCGGAGTTCTCGGTGGAGACGGCGTGTTTATCATTTGCAAGTTTGGTTTCGTTCTCTGTGGCGGAGACTGCATCGTCTGGGATAAAAAGTGCGAGACGCTCATCGGTGAACTGAGATTAATCTCGTAACCGCTAGCCTCATCCTCGATAACGACGTCCGCATCATCATCGTCGTCCGAACTGCTCTCCATTCCGTTCAAACGATACTGCACCTTGAGCCCGCAAAATGATTCAGACTCGTTTTTCTTCGATTTTTCATCGAGCAATTCCGTTTTTTGTTTCTCATAAATGTTTTTTGAAAAACTGGAGCTCTCGCTCTTTCTTGAATCCATTTCAGAAAATTTCTCCTCATTGCTAACTACTCTAGCGTCTGAAGACTTCAACTTTGCAATATTTCCACAGAAAGAGTCCATACGATTTTTTGTTCCTTTTTCAGATTTTTTTACTCTTTGTGCTTTTGCTGGCTCTTGGTTGTTGAAGCTCGACGGAATCTCATCTTTTTTTGTTTTTGTTGATTCATAATCAATCATTTTCTCCTCAGTTTTGCAACTTTGTCCAGAAGTTGACCATTCGTGAGATCCCACAAACTTGTCGTCGTTTACTTTGCTTTTTGGCTGAACTTTTACTGTTTCACTGAGTGTTATAAGGCCATCAATAGTGGGTTGCACTGAAAATATAAATTATTGTCAGAATTTTAAAAGTACTTAAATTTAAGAAATAGTATAAAAATGCATACATTCCCAGTTACAATTTTGTAAGACTGAGAGAATTATGACTGGTTCTAGAATATCGCCAAACATTTCATTGACGGTATTCACAACATCTTCCCGGGACCCCTCTATACTTGAGATGTCATTTATTTTTGCTGAGCCCTTAGCAGCGAGGGGAGGCCACTGATCGTTAAACTCCATTCTCCGTTCCAAACACCAACCTGATATTTTTCCCAGATTCCTAAAAAAAATCAAAGTATGTTTGTGGAATTTGTAATAAAATAAAAAATTATTGTTCTTTCGACAATTGGTGAACAAAATAAAAAAACCGCCAATTTTTTGTTACAGTAGATATGAAAAAACATGGAGGACGAAAAAATTGAAAAAAATGGTAGCTGTAAGATAACTGGTAAAAAGACACAGAAATTGAAAAGATAAAGCTCTGTCTGTGTAGCAATATATAAGTGACGTTGCAACAGAATTTTATCTGCTTCAAACTTTCGTAATACATACTGTATGTCAAAAAAATTGTATGAATAAAGATGTAGAATTGCAAATCTTGTATACCTAACAATCGCCTGAAGAATGTTTTTGTTATGAAACTTGACGTAAACTCTGGAAATCTCACTTCTCGATAGCAGTTTATGATATAATTCTCAAAAAAATAAAACGCATCTTACTAGCTGTGATAACAGCCAGCCCAGAAAGTTTATATGTTCAACAATTCGTCACTAGAGGTGCAGGCTTGTGACGAATGCGAGATTCGTCAACAGAGAGCGCTGAACGGGACTGCCCAGAAAACCGCGAATTACGAGATATCAAGAAATTATGAGGAAGGGAAATAATTATGATTAAAGAATTATAATTT
>JAPYYW010001259.1:0-36638 GCA_030522545.1 Cremastinae sp. A BG-2022a | reverse complement strand
TACCTTAAAAAATTGGCAAAAATTTTTGAATTTTTTTTCTCGATTTTAAGAGCCTATTCGATCGGAAATTTCCTGTAGATAACGAAAATGCTACTTATTTGGGGCAAAATTCAAGAATTCATGTTGAAAAATTGAAAAATCTTATCCAAAAGTCAGTTTTTTGGCTTATTCAACATGAACAAGACGCGTGCCTCGTGGGGGTACCCGTGACTAGTGTTTACATGCAAGATAGAAACGCGTTGTTTAACGTTCGAGCGTTCAGCCCTAAAATCTGCGTATATTTAAAAGAGGAACAGAGAGAGTGAGTACACTGAGAAAAATGTATGGTAGATTTTATTATATAAAAGTGACAACTATTTATGTTACGTTTTACTACAAATATATACTTAATTCTAAAATAATTAGCATAATTGTCACTTTATGGTAAAATATACCATCGTGATTTCTCTCAGTGTATCGCGAAGTGGGGATATCCAAATTCCACGAAAATAAATTCTCCCCCTTCGGGGCTTTGGAGGCCTTATTGAGAGCGCGCATTGTACAAATTTTTAAAAGATTTTTATCTGATAACATTTTATAATTAGTAAAAAAAAGCACAACCACTTGAGTTTCCAATTTGTAGACATCTTAATTCCACGAATGTATTTTCTTATTTTCGCTCTTATTCCTCGACTTCCAACCTCGTTTTACTATTCACAATAATGACACCCTAAAAAAAAATATCTTCCTGCCACTTATCTCTGAGTAATTTTGGACACAAGTCACTGTCGGTACCGCGCTCATCGATAGAGCGTGTCCCCGAACCGTCACTTTATTCTCTCGCATAATTTATTTCGCGGTGGAGAAAAAAAAAGAAGAATAATCGAAGCCTGAAAAATGTTCGGACCCCTTAATTGAAAGAAGGCGGTCGCGGAGATTTATTCGGACGAGGAAAAATTCGTTTTATTTCCTCTCTTCTCCCTCGCGACGTTCCGAGGAAGACAGAGATGAGGGAACGCAGCGGATCGAGAGTAGCGGAGGAATTCAAAGTTCCCGAGCGAAGGGACGCGAAGAGGAAAAGGCGTATATATCATAATGCTTTGTGGAAAAAGGACGAAAAAAAAGAAGGATACTGGAGAAGCCAAGGGCGGAGAGATGACAAACCGTGAAGGCTTCTCCGCGCGCGCTTCTTGGTACAATCTAAAAACCCATTCAGCTTTTAAACTCTCGAGAAAGGGGACCGGAGTGCGGGGTTTGGCAAACGGTTACAAAGTTTTGTCAGCCTGAAAGAAGAGTGAGGAGAGACGAGAGAGAGAGAGAGGGGGGGATGGGAAACGATACGAGGCGATTCAAAAGTTTGATTTATTTGAGAACAGATTGTGCGCGGAGAGGGGATGAAGAGAAATCCTTGCAGAGTGTGTAGTCGGGAATGAAAAGCTCACGTGAACTCGAACAAAAGAGGAAGAGCGAGCAGCGGGACGAGAGAGGCCGGGAGAGAAGAAGAAGAAAAAAAAATCACGAAAAATACGAATGTGCGGGATGAAAGTCCGGGATATCGCCTCGAGCGATCTTTCAGCGTTATCGCACATACGACCGAATTTTTCGAGCGTAAAAACCGATCTCGGCTCTCTCGCGCGCGCTTTTCTCACTCTCCCGCGGAGCGACTTTTTCACAAAACTCGAATTAGTCGAAGGAAATGTCTGGCACGGAGAATTATTAGACCTCCCGACCTCCCGTTCTTTCCCTCTGTAGCGGCGGATAAATAAAATTTCGCGACAAAAGAAACCCCTCCCCCTCCTCATCTCTCTCTCGCTCCTCGTTCTCCCCGCCGACTCTCATTTTTATAAGAAATCCGATGAAAATCTTTTATCGAATTTTTCGTTCGATTTCACCGATGCTCCTCCTTTCTTCTCGATTGAAAAGCTCACGTGGAGAAGAAAACCGTTTTCCCTCATCCCTTCGCGTTCATTTGCTAATGCGCTACAGGACAATTGGCGCTGAGTGTGCATTTTTCGAAACGACTCTCTCTCTCTCTCTCTCACCGCAATTTTATTATCGGGCGGTTTTTATACTCGTTCGTCGGTCGTGAATCGCGTAAAATGCCCGCCGGGGTTACCGATCCGCGGGAAAGTAATTTGTCGCCAAATATTATGAATCGGAAAAAGGCTCGGGGAATGGAAATAATTTGATTTTGATTGCGTGAAACGTACCAGAAAGTGCTTGCGTCAGCAATGGCGTATTGTTGTTCGGGGTGAGTTGTCCGTTGGTCAGATCCACTGAAACACAAAGCTCTGATTAACGATTGGTCCGGCGAGCTTTTACGCCTGGATGCAGGAGAGACGGGCCAGCGGTCACAATGTTTAAAGAAAAAAAATGCACTCCCGTGCTGCACCTTCCCCATCCTTTATTTCCTTCTCTCTTTTTTTTTTCATCCCGACTTATTTGGCCACCAAAAGGCTCATCAATGTGTGTTGCTTCTTCGGACATTTTTCCATTTGCGTTCTCGCTTTTTTTCTTCTTCTTCTTCTTCTTCAATGGGATCAAATGATATAGAAACGATACTTGATAATAAACTAAATTTTTGAAAAATAAAAAGAATATTGAAAATCTATCGGGAAATAAAATCAAGAGAAAAATGAAAAAAAAAATTGATTTTCTTCTTCTTCTCCTTCTCGGAGACGAGCTGTGCAGCACGGAACACACGTTATCGCAACGGTATCACGGTGTGTAGTACTTTCGACAGGGAGCAGAGAACCGTCAGGCAGAAATGTATGAAACGCGCACTCGACTCTACAAGCTATCTCATTCTCTAATTTTAAGCTCTCAAAACTTTAGAATGGCGAAATATATTTCTTTTTAATTGTAGATAGAGAGAGAAAGAGAGAGCGCGAGAGAATAAGCGGTGTCTTCCATTCTTATATCGTATCGCTCCCTTACGGATCGTTGAGCAGAAAAAAAAAAGTAGAAGAGAAAAGTTTTTATTTATCGTCTTTCAACGTGCATCGTCTATTTCTCGTATTTTTCTTAATTTCTTTCGTTAGTTTTTTCTTTCTCTCGTCCCGTTGCCGTTCGCGCTCCAGTGAGAATTGATAAGATACGACTTCCATACATTTCTTCCGCAGCGAACTCCTTTGTAGATGTTGCATCGTAGGCTCCGAGTACGGGCGAGCCGTGTTCTCGTTCCCCGGGCTCCCGTGGTAGTACATTGCCGGCACTCCTGACATTAAAATAGAGAAGAAAGAAGAGAAGATAACGATGAAATAATAACTTCTCTGAGAGCGAGGGGAGGACAAAAAAACTGATAAGGAAATGCGGAAAAGTAAATAAACGAAGTAGAAAAAAAAAACGAAAAAAAAACATCCTTCTCCGCTCGACTACATGTATTGAAAGGTCAAAAAAAAAGAAGTGAGAACGAACGAATGACGTATCGGGGAGAGAGACGGAAAACTTGCAATCGGAAAAGAAAAGAAAATGTTTCTCTTTCTTCGAGCCGAGAAAAAGTTGGCTCGCGTCGTTGCGCCGGTCGTTTTTTTTTTGGGATTTTGAAAAAAAAGGGGAGAGGGGGATGATATAAGGGACGAGATTGACGGAAAGCTTATCGTCGGATCGCGAGGGCTTTTTTTTTCTTCTTTCCTTTGTTTTATTTCCTCGGAGTAAATTCGTGGGCAAGCACTTACGTACACGTGGATCGTTTCGTATACGGGATAAGGATGGGCCCGGCGTATAATACCACCAGGAGGCTCGATAAAACGACGGGAAATAAAAAGGGATTACTCCGGTAACTTTTGTAGCCCCGAGGCTTCAACTCCCGCTCTTTCGGTCTCGATTCTCGTGCGCGCGCGCCCCCGGATTCGTGTTACTCCCCGGTTACGGCGAGACATCAGGGCACACGCCATTCTCGCGACTCCCGGAAAATAATAAAAATCACGGGCCAACCGAGCGAGATAAAGAGCGACGAGAGAGAGAGAGCGAGAGCGAGAGAACCAGAGCCACGCGAAGACGGTGAAAAAAATTGTAGAGACAAGAAAAGAACGTAAAAGCCTGTGAGGGGTTGTTACGAGACCCCACTCGACCCGGAAAACTATCCCGCACTTCTGTATCGCTCTTTTCTCGCCGCCCCTTCTCACCAAGCCCGATTTTACCTCATTCTACACCAGAGTCACGTGAGATGCGATAAAAAATTTTTCTCTTTATTTTCTCTCGCGTCAGTGAATTTTCAAAAATGTTTCTTCTCGAAAAACGATACTAGGACATTTTATCGTGTACTTTATACTTATTTAAATAACAACGAATTTGTTTCACACACGTGTTTGATAGATTTAATATATAATATCGCGTAAAAATAAAATATTCGGGCTCTGCCGATGAGTTTTTTGAATCGTGAAAAACGTAGTTGAGGAAAAACGCGCGTTCGCCGGAGTGAAAAAATGTTCGATCGCGCCGGATTGGGGCGGAAAGCGCTTTGAGATACGAGGAAGCCCCTCGGCGATTCGAGAAACTCGTGAAACTTTCGCGAAAATCTTGCCTCAGCCCGAATCCAGGATCTCGAAACGCGCTTCGTATGTAGGCCAAGAGTTCATCTATTTCGAGTTTCTTTTTCGCAAGTTCGTGCCAAAACGAGGCGTGCGGAGACAAATGTGATGAGAAAAAAGAAAGGAAAAAAAAAGAAGATTCGCGAAATGTCTGAAATGGCGAAAATATGAATCTTTTTACCAGGATTAGAGGGAAAATAAGGATTTCAAAATGTGAAATTTTACTGTGACAAGCTGGAAAGAAAGCGGATGATATTCAAAATGCTAAAATGATGCAAGGACAAAAAGCAGCGAGCGATGAACGAAAATATTTTTACAAGGTTCCACCGTGTGACGAATCCAGGATCGCTCTCTCGCGATCCAGGAACTTATTCAGGCGGAATGCATCGGTTAGTAAACGAGCCGACAGAAGCAACACACTGTAGAAAAACGAATTCGGTTAATTGGAGCGTTAGTTCGATCAACTGTTAAATCGTTTCATTGTCCATTTTTTAAAGTGAATCTCAAAAGCGTAAATCGAGAATCATTAGCGTTATTGGTCAACATCGAGCCAAACTGCAAAACAAGAGGGATGAAAAAGAGAGAGAGAGAGATGTGCCATATAAACGTGTTTGTTATTCGATTCACTGGTAATATGTACGAAAAATAAGAAAATAACAGACAATTATTGGTATAGAAAATTGATTAGACACAAATAAATGTTATTTTCAAAACTATTTCTACGAACGAAATGGTCGTCACACTCTGGTATTCCAATCAGAATAATCGTCTTATCTCTCTTACTTTTTCCACTGTTGGATCTCAAACTATTCTACGTGACGACAAAGCGTGACACCGGGCCACGTTTTTCTAGTCTAAATTCGTATAATCATTTATTTCACTAAGAGACAAATAAATAATTAATCTAACAATGATAACGATAACAATCGGTTCGTCTTGGGCTCATTGATTTCTGTGTGTGTGTTTGTTTATTTTTTTTTCCAATTTCTTTTCTCTCGTACGAAAAAGCTCGGACCTTGGGTGGATAATTGACAAAAACGATCATTGCACCGTCGAAAAGTTTCGTATTTGTGAAATGACGGGCAACGATCGTCAATGCGCCATTGTTAATTAATTAAAAAATTAATCATTAAGCGACTCGACTCTCTTACTATTTCTACGGTTTCACTATTTATCTACTCATCTATGGCTCTCTTTGTTTTCTTCTATTGACTATAGTAAAATGGTTATTAGATACGACGCGATCGACGTTTCCAATCTAATCGACCAAAAAAATCACTCACACTCGCACCACAATATCTATATTAATTAAATATTTAAATTAATTAATATTTAAATACGTATACACGCAATCGTGTATGAAATATTTATAAGACGCTTGGTTCTTTTTTCTACTTCGTTAGGATGGTCACGAATCACCTCGAAACATTTCCATTCTCAATATTATCAGTTACCAATAAAAATATCGTTGCCTCGAATGACTTCGAAGTACGAATTGGTTGAAATTTTTTTTTTTCAAATATTTTTCTGATGTATGACCATCCTTGCTTTATTGTCTATGACAATGAATCATTAATTGTAAATATTTCAACGATAAACAATTTTTTACTCATCAATGATAACAACAACGAAAAAAAAATAATGACAATATTACTTTTAACAGTATTTACTAGAGTATCTATTTAAATTTCTTACATTACACACATGGACGTACACATATTCGTTTTTATGCATAATCTCGGAGCTCCTGAATGGATTTACGGTTATTTACATTTAATGAATAATAATGACAATAATAACAATACTAATAATAATAGGACGATATAAAGCCTCGGCACTGATCTACGTGAGTACTTGGAGCTTAAGTTCACAATGGTCAAGTCTGGAGAGGCCTTTATTTCTACTTTAATAACTTTAACTAAAACCAGTCGCTAGTTAGATTCGGTATAAACTCGAACTTTATCTAGGTTGACTACGTTTTTACGCTGACGAGACTTCGACCCCCTCAATTCTATCAAATATTTGTATTTCACTCTGATATGTTCAATATTAATGAAGAAATGTGTATAACTGTACGAAGGAAACGATTTTTTAACTTTTTTAGCATAAAGTTCATTGTGACATCAATAAACGTGTGTCATTTCGACGTTCGTAATTTCGACTTGACGTTTATAACGTCAGTTCAATATTCACGATGTTTTTTCAACCGTTCTCTGGATAAAAAGTTCACTTCGGGTCACTCTCCGACGGTTCGAAGCCTCGTCGGCGCTAGACTATATATTTTTCTCTCTTTTTACTATGGATTTAAAACACTTGGTACACGGCGATGTGAACGTGTACAGATTCTGTCTTTTTTTTTCTTTCTCTGCTTTTCTGCACTAAAAAAAGAGCACAGTGATTTATTTTCTTTTTTTTTTGGTTGCTTTTTCTTTCTGAGTTTTTTTTTGTAAGGTAGAGATTGTAGAATTACTCGCCCCTGGGTGAAACCGCGTCGTCTTCGGGGTGGTCTTCGTCATCGGTCTCTCCGCAACAGTCCCGTCCCGGGGTGTCTCTTCCTCGATACCCAACGTCCATCATTCTTTTCCACTCTCTTTTCTCTTTATTTTCTCCAACGAACCACGGATATCGACGAGATTTGCAACTCCATTTACCTTCTTTTTCTCCTCGCTCTCTGCTTTTTTTTTGTTCCTTTATTCCCACGGAAATCGATAAATTTTTCCGGCTCTTACCGTCGGACTGCGAATTTCTGGAGATCGCTAATCACTCGATCCGTTCTTTCCTGAACTTTTTTCTACGCACCATTTGCACCGAAATTAAATTTTCTCCGGCTTTTTCTTCCTCAATGAAAGAAAAATGTAAATGGCACTTTATTGAAATAATCTAGAATTGGAGGAAAAAAATTGAAAAAAGAACAGACCTCGCACCCGGCGAATTTCCAATCCAAAACGAAACCATCGAAGTTCGCTATTTTCTTCTTCGTCGATTCTTCATACGTTTTTGTTTTTTACACTTCTTTAAAAATACTATGAGCTAGGCAATCATGACCAACACCATTTTACAAAATTACGGGATTCTTAGACAATCGTTACATTATCAAGACACGTATTATGAGAAATAATATTTGCCTCATGTCAACAAGTATATAGTGTTATTACATTTTTGAGAAACAATGAAAATTACGAAAGAATAAAAATAAAAACAAGAGAGAAGAACAAACAAACAGATCTCTCGTTACGTTTACCTGTAGGCTAAACTATTGTAGTTGGACGTAAAAAAAAGTTTCATACGTACTCAAAAGGGATACAAGACTAATTCTCATAATTTGAAAAATTTAATAAAAGTACAGCCGAGAGCTTTTTTTTTTACCCTGGAGGATTTTCGATATCGGCTTTTCATTCTCATTCCTTTATTTGGGTTTATATCTCTCGTGTTTAAATTCACTCGTCTCCCATACTCGGGAAAATGAAATTAGAAAAGAAAGAAACGAAAAATCTCAAACGCTGATGAAATCGGTTGAGGAAGCTCGAGACGGGGAGGGGGAAGCGATTCGAGCGTCATTTCTCCGGATAAGAGATTGGGGCTCGCGATTGTACGGAGACCACAGAGCTCGGGAAAAGAAGGAAACGATGGACGAATCGGAATCAGGAAAAAAAAAGAAACGAAGGAAAGAGAAAAAGAGATAAAAATGCGAGAAGAAACGTTTCGTCCGAGTTATTTGAGATCTCGCGATAAGGACGGAGACAAGGGATAGAAGAGAGCGAATTCAGGGGCGGCCTTGAATTACTTCATCTTCTAAATCATCAAGCTCGAACGACGTTGTTAACCGACCGGACCGTGAAATCGCTAATGAGCCTCGCGGATAATTCAGCGATGAAGAAACCCGAGCAGGATCTCCCGAACGTCAAATTATACCCCTTTCATAAAAAAAAGGAAAATAAATCTGATAGGAAAAAAGATTAAAACGAAAACGATGAAAAAGAAGAAAAAAAATTCTCCCGTTATCGATTTTCTTTTTGAGCGTTTACGAACACACACATATCTTTTGGACCATTAGCAAAATTAACCGTTACTCGGTAATGCATTTTCCGTCGTTTTATTAATTGTCATTTTAATCCAAGTTAATTAGCGCAAAATATACAAGACGAGCAACAGATGCACAAATATATTTAATTCTAGCATTCGTTAGGTCGTTTTTCATCGTAATCCTATTACATTAGGCATTCCCAATAAATTATTAACGAGTAAATAAACAAATAAATAATTTTAATTCAAATAATAACCACGATGATAATAAACATATGCAATCAGTAAATTTCAATCAATACTATCTCGTACTTATTGTGAGTTAATTGAGATAAAATGCGCATGGAAGATGGAAATTTACATTTAGGATTTTTCGTAACAGATTTATTCAACTTCGGCTCTCACTGTCAACGATTATTTTTCCTCGTTCGTAAGAAAGATAAAGGACTCTTTTTTTGCCAATTCCGACAAAAAAATCATTTATGCAACATAGTTTAATAGCGTTGACAGAATTTTTAGCTTTTAACCAACATTAAAGTTTCGATAAATAAAATTCTTCTTGAGCCAGGAATATATTTCTTTGCAATTTAAGGTGGTCGTGCTTTTCTAAGTGATATTAAATAATATTAAAAAAAAAGTATATGTTGAAGATTTAATGAAAGTGTATTAAATGAGTGATTTAATGTAAAAATAAGCAACTTTAATACGAAATGCTCAACTGTATTTGTTTAATGAAATTTACAAAATAATAATTAATTTTTAACACATGGAGTCGTAAATAATGTATAGGTTATCGTAATAATTTTCGAAATATTTTCAATCTGATTAAAAAATACATGTTTAATTTTAAAGAACTGTGATCGATGAAGTCAATTAACTAATTTTAATTGAAATATTTATTTCTTGATGCCTTATTTATTACAAATTTCTGACATCTTTTTTTCAATTGCCAAAAATATATTTTAAAAAAAGCTTGAAATATTGAGTAAAGCATAATCAGAAAGTTTTTCTTAAAGATGGTTAATTGACTATATATTGAGTATAGCAGCACGACACCCTTAATTTGGCATTTGATGCGGGAGAGGTAAATAGAAAATTCGAGAGAGCCCTGTGGCTCTTTTCTACGAGTAATACGATTTTTTTCTCTTCGTCGAATGAAATGTATTCATAAAAATGTACGTGTGTGTGTTTTCTTTTTTTCTACGCACTAAGGATTACGGTTACCGTTAAACACGAGCGAAAACACGAGAACTGCGGGGGTTTTAACAATGTAGCCACATTCGGGATTTTGAAGCTTACCGGTACAACCCCCGCTAGGGCTGACGGACACTCGGCCCACCCTTGGCCCCACCGCGCGGTAAACGACCGCTCCTACCCAAACAAGAGAGACCCTCTTACACAAGATTTTTTTTCCTCCTTTTACTCTTAGCATCCTCCACCACCATATCTCACTCATCCAACAACGTCAAATTATACTTTCAAATTTTAATTAAATAATGCCAAAAATTAAAAAAAAAAACAAAAAACAAAATCTGGTAAAACCTTTTTCTCTTCGGACTCTCTCATTCTTCGTTTTTAAAATCCTTTTTAATTTGCTCGGTAACGTTATAATATACATGAGAATATAGTGTATGAAAAAAAATGACGAGGACAAAAAAAAACGAACTTGGATATTCTTTTGTCAGTAAAAATTGGGAAACTTGAGACATGATGATAATATCGTGAATTTAAGGGTGAAAGTGACAGGCATGCCCCTCGCGTGTGTACATTGTTGACTATCGAAATTCGACATTTACGTTCCTTTCGGAAATTTTCATCCGATTTAATTCGTCTCTCGTTTTTAGCCTACGCAACGTCACTTTACGAGAGAGCGTTTTTTTACGCCTTCCCACCCTCTTTTTTTTTATCTTCTCATCGTTACTCACTCTATCATCTTTGCTATCAAGAGTGATTGACAGAAACGTAGAGTACAATCGATTCATGACAAAAGTCAATATTTTTCTCACGGTGTCGGCGATGTTCCTGAGCTCATAGTACAATCTTTTTAAATTATATTTTCTTTTTTTTTTCTCGAGAGAAAACAAAACGAAAAATAAAATATGCGAATCTTACTGGTGTCGTTTGATTGAAGAAGTAATCTTTTTTTTTAGGAACATAAAGACCTTGACATCGTTATTACTTTTTTCCATTCAATTTCACCGTTTTATCGTTCATTTTTTGCGTTATATTTTTTGTTTTTATTTATTACAGACATTAATTATTTTGTATAATTCCTTAAACGTATTTTATCATATGATAGAGCTTCAGCGAATCGTTACAATTATCATACGTGTGTCCGTGTTTTATTTCGTATTTTCGCAGATCTCGCGTAATTCACGTGTAAATGATAAATTCATTATTTCATTTGCACGTCGAACAATCGTATTTTCATATTCCCAGGGCAATGTTTCTCGAGAATCGTATAGATTATTCGTTTCCTCGTATATATTTTTTTTTTCGATTTTTCGTATTCCCATCGACGATCGTCCATTCTCTCACGACGCAAATTTTTTTTCCTGCTCGATCGAGTAACGAGAAACGAAGAGAAAAAAAAGTGTCGCACCTCAGAAATCATTTTTCCTCCTCATTTCCATTTTTTTATCTTCATTTTGATTCTCAGTTTTCGATCCTTCGTCACGTTTATCTCTTGACTTTTTTTTTCACTTGCCGGTCGTCAACGGACACTCGGCGCGATCGCAATTTAGTTCTTTTCTTTTCTTTTTTTTTTATAACAACACTCTTACGAATAGCAACAATTGAACCGAAGCCCGACAGCGATAACTTTTGTCCCGCGACTTTTAATTTTTCTCGCTGATAATTTCGACCAATTTAGCTTCTCGTCGACTCGTTCCAATATTCAGCTCGTCGCTGGACAAAGTTAGCGCGAGCGAGCCACCGGCGCGCATAAAAATATTATAATATCGTTAAGCATCGTGTACAATAACAAATGTAAGCTCAGGACAGATGTGTGTTTATTTATAGTACGTATATTTATACTTATACGCGAATACAAATATAAATACACGTAAACTGAAGATCGTGTGTGATATTCGTTTGAAAAATTCTTATCGATCCCTCTCGACTTTTCTTGCGTTCCGGCAATCAACGCATATATACGCTCAAATTCAACAAAAATCACACAAAATTTATCACTGAAAAATTCCTCACTCCGTGTTTTGGCAACATAAAAACGACTTAGCCCTTGCACATTATTATTTGTTCCTTTTCTCGAAATCTCTTAATCGTCGTCTTATTAAATTTGTTTTCTCATTAATAATAATTAGTTTTTAAAATCGTCGTTCGAAATTTCGAGCGTCTCCTCAGCTCGGTCAACGAGGACGGACTCGTCCTTAGAAACTGGTACGCGTGTCTAGCTAAAAGCTCTCGCCTCGCGGAGAGAGCTCCACTCTCGTCGTCATTAATATTAATTATTCTTCATCTTTTTTTTTGTTCCATATCTAGATAACTGCTGTTTTACTTCTCCCTTATTACTTTTTGCCTCGCTTCGGCGACGTTTAAATCGACTTGGAAACTGAATAAACGGATCACAGATTTTCGCGCGTAAGAAATGATAATCGATTGGACGGGAATGGAAATGGAGAAAGAGCGATGAGGGGATGTATAATAGAGATAGGACAGAGACACAGCGATTGAGGCTTTAGCGACAAGAGAATGAAGACTGCGACGATACTGGTCGATGAGGGGGCAAGGAAAAGCGATTCGATATATTGAAGAGGAGAGAGAGAGAGAGAGAGAGAATAAAAATACATATATATGTTTATATATGAGACGAAAAGAAAGGAAAAGAAATCGAACGAAAAGCGGAATCCTTGCGATGGCCTTGGGCGCTACCAATCCTCCTTTTTTTCTTTCTTTCTTTCTTTCTTTTATTATTACTATTATTATTATTTTTTTCTCCTCATCTCTTTGTTCTTTCCTTTCTTCCCTATTCCGTTTCTTTCTTCTTTTTCGTTTCTCAAAGAGGACTTATTTCTCTTCTACGAGGATCTCGGAACTCTTATTTCTCGTCTAATGGGGGTCTTACACTACGATTAGCAGTATTAATTCTTTCGTTTCCTCATCTCTTCCTTCTCCTTCTGCTTATTTTTTTTTGTATTTTCTTGATTAACGGATCGGAGAGATTGAAATTTGCCGCATTCTATACTCCAATTGTCTCTTTTTTCGTCGTTGCTTGCTTTTTTTTTTTCTTACGGATCCGGCATGCTTTTTTCTTTTCCTCGATGCCGCAAATTGCAGTCTCCGCGAACCGAAAATGCCTATCCGCGATACACCTAATCACCTACTCTAACTGATTTCTTTCTTCCTCGTGACGTTTTTTCTTCTTATTTATCGGTTATTCTCGCTTCTTGCTTTCTCCCACTCGGATCGATCGAGCGGCTTTAGCTTACAGAGATTACATAGAACTCACTACTTTATTTATCTACCGTTCAACAACTACGAGAGAAACATTTTAATTTTAAGGAAAGTTTTTTATTTTTTTTTTTTCGTTTGCGCTTTTTATTCGCTTCCTTAACTTCTTTCCTGAATTATTTTTTCTTCTTCGTTCCTTCTTTTCTTTCCTTCTTTCCTTCTTTTCTTCCCTTTCTTCTTATTTCCCTTCTTTTCGGAGAGACCAGAGAGACAGATTTTTTACGGGGAAGGAAACTGGGGCGAAAGGAACATAGTTTTCGAGAAAGAAAGAGAGGAGAGGAAAAAGGCGCATTTACCAGACTTCAATGTCTTTTTACTTTTGGAAGTGTGACTTCATATTCGTTGCTTTTTCCTTTCATCTGGTTTATTTATTTGTTTGATTATTATTATTATTTTTTTTTCATGTAATGATGCTATACGGGGCATCCTAGATTCGGACGTGCGCATCTTCGTAGTGACATTTGTAGGCGTACAGAATTTGAATTTTTCTTTTTTGAAAATTTGAGAGAAAGAGAGAAATTCATCGAGTATTCTTTTCGTTGCAGTTATACTTTTGAATAAATATGTTTTTTCTTTTTTTATTTCCAATTTTATCCTGATTAAATTCGCGCGCGTGAACTAAAAAATTTTTTTTTTTTCAAATCGCCGTTCCAAATCTCTCTTTCTCGGAAATAAAATATTTTTTAAGAATCGAGTGACAGAGAACACTTTTTTTTTCGTATTTTCAACAGTTTCAACCTCGATCGAGATTTGCTCGTTTTGAAGTTTATCGTTCGAAATCTCAGGATTGGCACATCGTTCGTTCGTTTCGAATCTTTTTATTTTATTTTATTTCTTTTCGCATAGCGCGCGCGTACGTGTGTCTCTGCGTGTGTGCTCTGTGTTAGAGAATTCTCGGTTCTGTTTTGTTTTTTTTTGTATTTGGCGATATACCTAATGGAATGGGGGTAGAGGCAGGCGACGTTTCGCTTGACGTAGAACCACAGAGTTTGCCAGCCATGCGTCTGTGAACATTTTTTGCACAACTTCCAGAAATATAATCGCCACCAAGAGAGTTCATATTAAAAATGTTTTCTTTCAAAGGCGGGAGATAATCACATCGAAATGAACTTGACAAGAAAAAAGAAGAAAAAAAAAATAACGATATACACACGCTTCTCCTCTCAGGACCAAAATCTCGGGATAAAAATATATTGATAATTGTATCGTTGGAGAGACAAAAATGAAATCGTCGCGCGCGATAATAAACGGTGTTTCATGGATTGTCGCGATATTTTTCAACGGCTCGTGTACACGTCGCACCCTCGATTTTCCATTCGTTTTCATTTATCTTTATTTTTCGTAATCGCACGACTCCGATGGCGAAGTAACGCCGGCGCGCGTCCCGATCTTCCGTTTTCTCGTTCGCATTCTACAACTTTCCAACACGTTCATTAAAGCTCAATGTCTCCGGCACGCGCGCGGCCGCTCTTCAATCAACGAATTTTATTACGTTAAAACAACCAGCATCGATTTTTACATTTCCTTCCAAAGCTCCAATATATTCGTCGTGTTTTTACAGCCATTCCCTGTGTATACTCTACTATTGAACAAACTCGATTTCGTTCACGAGTCAACAACTTTCGTTTTGTGCCGACTATAAAGGAAAACAACAAAGTAACGAAAAGAAAAACATAATGTAATGCGTCTCTATATTCTCGAAAAGTTGCGCAATTTTCGATTTATTCGAATGTTGCCGCTTTGTCTTGTTTCGGAATGAGACCAAAATTTAAATAAAAATTGCTTTTCATTCAACACTTTAATGAGTATAATGTGCTTTATCTTCACATTGTTATTATTATTATTATCATTATTATTATTATTACTGTTATATTAATATTATTATCATTATTATTATTATTATTATTATTCATAATATATATTTGTATTTTATAATCCGCGATATCGCACCATCGGGAAAAAAAAGAAAGGCCAAGGCATCGTACATATCATACGATTCCAAATATTTTTGTAACGTTTATAACGATTTAATACGGTATTTTTTAATCGTTTTGCTTTTTTTTTCTTTTGTCGTTTTTCTTTCCTCGTTACTCTTTGCATCATTTAACTCGTCACGTATCGTTAATTATTACTTTTTTTTTTCTTATGAATTAAAATGAGAGCTCGAAGGTATTTCGATCCGCGTCGCTCTTTCTCTTCGTCCGTTTAGATTTTGTTCATTCTTTTTTTTCTTGTTTTCACCCTCAATTTTGTTTTCTTTTAATTAGGTTTATTTACAATGTTTACACACGTGTATAACGCAGGCCGTGATCATTTTTTTTTTGAAAGGCCGATGCGGGTGGGAATTGAGCCACGGACGAGACAGTGATTTCGATGGGAAATATATATATATGAATATATATAAAAAAAAGAAAAGGAAAACGCAGAAATGTTTATCTCGCGAAAATCTCACGGGGATTTCAGCGATTTTCGGTGTTCTTTATCGTTTTTTTTTCCTTGTTGCTCGTAAAACCTTAGAAAAGGAATATATCGGTGTGTATATACGTATACTTTCAAAAAATAGCCCGTGTACTCGCGTTTCGTCGTAAAAAAGGAAGAATCGCCGCGATTGTTTTCCCTCTCTCGAGGCGCACAATACGAGAGGATTTTACCCCCGCACGGGGTGCGCTTTCTTCTTTTTTCGTCCGATTCCGATTTCCGCGAGAGCCTCGGTCACTCGACAATGAAGATGAGAGGAAGCGATTTTTCCGTCGGAGAAACAGAACCGTGGGGACGAGCGGGAGAGAGAGAGAGCGAGAAAGAGAGCGCCCGAGAAAAAAAAATGGAATCGATTAAATTGTTTTTTTTATCGATATGATAAAAACCGAAGAAATTAAACGAGTCGCGCAAGCTCCTACCTTTACGGTAGGAAAAAAGAGGGCAATAGAGAGAGAGAGAGAGAGAAAACGCGCGCGCGAGAGAGGTGAAAAATTCGCGAACAGGAAAGTGCGCGAGCGAGAGGAAAAATGCGCGAGAGAGACGGAAAATGCGTGAGAGGGACGCGAAAGTATCGGGGAATATAGGCGGAGATATAGAGGTCGGGCGTGCGAGAGAGGGGAAAAATAAATAAAAACAAGAGTCGAAAAATAAAAGAGGAGGAAAAAAAAATGTCGAAACGAGCTCCGGTGAGGCGCTGCTGTTGCAAAGCAACGAAGAGGGTTGAAGCGGCTCACAATAAACCGAACCCCGTATCTTCTCTTCGCTCGTCTCTTCGCCTCTGTCACGCTAACGGTAACCGACGATTTATTGCGTGGCTGAATCGAGAAACGGACGGGCGAGCGAGCGCGCACCCGTGCCCGCGCGGTAATGACTGTGAAATACGACGTTCCTCGTTTTCTCTCTTTTCCCTCCCTTGCCCCCGCGTCATCCCCTCGACGCAACGCTCGCTTTCAGCCCCGCGCCAAAACCGCCGCGCACGAACGCGATTTTTCAACGACCCCAGCCGGGAAGAACGAAAATCGGAAAAACATTTTTCGATAATTTACGAATAAATTCATAAATCTTTGCTATACGAGACAATCATTTCGATTTATTGATTTTACAACGCGAGAAGTAAATTTCATGCGCGAGAGCTTTTAAAAAATCCATCGATTTTTGTCCGCTCTGGTTCGTTTTCTCTTTTTATTCTTTTTTTGTTTTTTTTTGGAAGGGGGGGGGAAGGGGTAGTTTCGCTGCTTCGATGTTTGCTAATAATTTTTATCACGAGCCGTCGCGTGTCTCTTTTCAAACTTTACTTTCATCGTCCGGTGATTTTTTTAAGGGTTTCAGAGATTAAATCTTGAGGGGATTTCGATTTAAGGCGGTTGTATCGTTCTCCATGGCAAAAAAACGAGTCTGTTATAAAATGTTTTAAAAACATGGAATTTTTAAAATTCGAAGTTGCATAATAATATATGGTATAAGTGTGTGTCGCGACAATCCAGATCTTTTTGTACATCTTGAATTGAAACTTTCGACGTAGAGTGATATCCTAAAAAATAGATAGTCAAAGTCATAACATTTTTTAAAAACACTTTCAACAAATATTCATGTGCTTCGTTATTTCTGATAAATATTTAAGATTCTATTCAACGTTATCACAAAAATTGTGCCATCTTCTGCATGTGTCTCGACTTTGAGGATATTTTATTATTAATTTATCAGCAAGTTCGTAATAATTCTCTGAATGTACATGAAAATTTTAATGCAATTCTTACAAGAAGCATATATGGATCACGATACAGCTACCTTGAAGAAAAATTTGTGATTTGCGGTACGAAATTATTAGGATTCTCATCGTGCAAGTTTTTTTTACACTCGTGCACAGCCAAAGGTTCGCATCGAATAATATTCGCTGGTCTCGTTATATAATTCCGATATTAATCCGCTTCGTTTTCTTTCCTCTATATATTGCTTTATTCGCTACTCGTTTTTTCCTTACTCCCGATTCAGAGTATTCGATTCTCGTTTTCTGTTTGCCGAGTTTAACAACGTATTTTTTTTTTTCGGTTCGCTTTTTTTTTTCTCGCCTCTTTCAATTCAATTTGCCATTTTTCGACACGACTCTCATTGTTCGGGAATGATTCTGTACTCTGTCGAGTAGGTGTGCAGCGACGGGTCTCCGGAACTGAGTGTCGGTAGTCCCAAGGCACCTGCAAAAATTACACCCATACCAACCCCCTAAATTACCCCGCCAAAAAACTGAAGAAAAAAGAACTAATTCAAATATGGCTAAAAAACAAAGTGAAAAAAACAACCAAAACGCAAACTTCAAACCACACTATTCGAGAAAAAATGTAAAAAAAGTTTTGCAAGCATGTAACAGAAAAAAAAGCTATACGCCATTACCAATAAGGTCGAAAGTTCATTTAACGTGATAAGTTTGAGCGATGCAGATCGAAAGCTACAATTTTTCTCAAGACTATTCTTCTTCTAGTGCACAAAAAATGATTTTATCCAGAATACTATTTTGTATCTTTATCTGTTCCTTTGGAATGTACTACTCGCACAAAAAATAATGACGAAATGAGAAATGGTTAAAAAATAAGAAAATAAAAATTCTGCATCGTTCAATCGGAATAAGAGGAATGAAGCTCTACGTGAGGGATGAATCGGCGTGAGCGTGAAAGTGACGTTAGACAAACTGCGAGCTCATCAAACCCTTTCCCATTAAACAAATACTCCATTAATCATCATCTCGTTTTATTTCAAATTTTCAGCGAAGCGTTTTCTTATACTTTACCGCCAAATGTATCGACTGTTCTCTCGATTCTCAATTTTCTCGCGATCAATCAATTTGGTGGGAGAAATTGAATAACGCGTTATTCTCTGATCTCGATTGAGCCCTCGGCTCGAGCGAGTAACGCGATTCGCGAATGTCATTTTCGATTTAACTCTCGTTATTGGATTCAATCGTCGAGAAAAAGAGAGCGCGGGAGGAAAGAGAAAGAGAGCGAGAGAGAGAGAGAGAGAGAGAGAGGAACGCGGTAAATCTTGGTGAATATCTTTGTCGGGATTTTCCCGCGTAAGCTTGGCAATCCCTCGGAGAACGTTATCCGTAGAGATTCGTTTATTCTCCCGGACCTCCCTTGAGAAATTATTCAGGTCCGTCGGTGGGCGATATTTTCACTCTCTGCCCACGAAATCAAGAACAAAACGAGCCTCTCTCTTTCTCCCTTCCCCTCCCTCCCTCCCTCTTTTCCTTTCCTGCCAAAAAGTCTTTGTAGAAAGACGAAAAAATAACATGTTTTTCGGACGTTGTTTCATTTTGGGGATGAAGGGCGCTTTTTTTTTTCGTTCCGGAGATTAGAGAAAATCGAATTTTCGTGGGCACGAGCCGTTTGCTCGATTCACTTCGATTCAATACATACAACGCGAGTCATATAGAAGAAATATATAAGAACGGAAAAGATCGATATTTCGATCATCGATTTGGATGATGCATTAGTAAAAGCCCCCTTCTACGACCATGCCTCGTGAACCATTCCCAAGGACACTCTCGAGCTTTTTTTTTTCTCTCCTTCATCGCCGTTTTTCATCTCTTTTTCTCTCAATTTCCATCTATTTATCTTTTCCGAAAAGAAGTCTATTTTGATGCTCTTTCGTGAAACGAGCGTCCTGTTCATTTCTTTTTTACATACACAAATAAAATGTTTCATCATCTTCCCTTTCACGCGTATTCGGGATGCTCATTGCGTGCAATTGTTTCTTGGAATTTAATTGCTCGTGGCCATGCTCGGTGAATGTGGAAAAATAAATGAACGGTCCAGCAGCGCAAAGCTATGCCTCGAAAAGTACGAGAGTCAACATTTGATTTTTCGTTTTGGACATTTTTTAAATCGCGTGTACGATTGAGGTGTCAATATTTATTTGAATCTAAATTAATGTTGCCTCTCTTGTGCTTTTGTAGGATTTTTTGGTGGAAGATCATTTTGAGAAAAGAGCTTTTTGAAGGGTTGGAAAGGTGCTTCTTGGGATTTTTCATGGAGATGGAAAAGATCCCCAAAATCCGTAGCTCGACGTTGTCATTAAGTTTTCGAGATGAAAACATCGTTCGCTACGGATTTTCTCAACGTCCGAAAAACATTTTTCTTCGTCAAAATATATTTTCTTCGATTCTTGCCCTGATCGATTATAAACTTATATTTCATTGGGTTTAGGGTTTGTGCATCGCAATTTCTCTGTTCAAAGAAGAAAGATCCAGTCGTTGACCTTAAATAATTCGATAGAAAAAAATCTCATTTCAACGCAGAAATAATAAACATCTGACGATATTAATTTGTTTACTTATTTTGACAATAATCAACGATTAAATCTTCTTCCATGATTCGTCACTTTCGTAATTTTTTCTATACGCATTTCTACATGTGCATTCTTGTACTTTGACTGGACTTCATGCTGGACGGTGTTAGTAACACATGACAAGAAATTTCTAATCCCCCATAAAAAAGTTTCTTTCTTTAAATAAAATTTTTATAAAATACTATATTTTTTAGTATAAAAAAAAAATAAATGTAAATAAGATGAGAAATTCGCGTCGATGGTGTACAACGAAAAATCTTTTGAAACATTTTCCCCTCCGATATTATAAAAACGCATAAAGATTTTTTTTTTAATCAGCGCTCGCTCGAGTATGATTTTCCGAGTCTCTCGAGCTTTTTTCATTTCTTTCCTACTTTTCAATCATAAATGTTCGACGAAAATACAGGCTCGAAAAATTTTAATTTTCCGCAGGGAGTTTCGAGATTTTCAATCCGATGGAGTTGCTTGACCCATGAACTTTTTAATTCTCTCTCTCTCTCACTCTTTCTCTCGTTTTCTCTCTCCGGTCAACAATTGGTTTGCTAAACTTCCTGGCTTCGTTCCAATACAATCAAGCGCTTCGATCAAAATCCGTATTTCCATCGGCCAAAAGCGTGTATCGCACGAAATCGATAATATTCCACCGCGTATCACTGTCCACACCAGATATACCTCGCATTATTAATCATACGAATAAATCGCGTACGTACGATTACGCACGTACATGGACGAAAATTCGCCTCCACGATGATTTTTTTTTTTCAAACTGTCCTCTCTCTCGTTTACGACTCAATTCGCCAAATTCTTTTTTTCGGGAGGGGAGAAAAGAATGTTGTAAAAGCCAAACATCGGATTCTCGTTATTAGTTTCCCGTCAGACAGCGAAAAAATGTAGGTCGAAAAGTGGAAAATGAAATTCCGAAAACGTTCGATATACGCAAATGAAAAAAAAAAAAAATTAATCGGTATTGATAATTTATGCGAAATTAACAAATTGGATGAGACCGGGTATATATATGTATAATACGCATAATTTAACTTTTCTTGCGTGTGCGTGTGTATTTTGCATATTCGACGTTTATTTCAGCGGATTTAATTGGGAATATTTTGTGAACTCGGCGCGGATAGAAAAGTTTTTCGGGTTTTTCCTCTATCCGGCAATATCGGGTATTCGCATTAATTATTACCGAATAATCCACGAAATTTGTACAATTCTGAAAGCGTTCGCCCGGTATCGAGTGACTCGTGTACTTGTTCGGGGGAAAATAAAAAATCTCCGTCGATTTTGTTATTATCGAAATAAAGACCAGCTATAATATCGCTATTTCGTTTTTACGTCCGATTACGCTGCAAATTTATTTTTATAATCGAAATTATAACGACGAAACGAGTCGTTTATTATTGATTGGTCGTGAGAAGCTTATTTATTTTTGTTTTTATTTCACTTTCGGTGAAGAAGTGTATGTATATTTTCGACAATTTTTTCTCCTGCATCCGCACGTCGAGCCCTCACTTTCACCTCGGAACGTTTCTACTTCGTTCGGTCAAAGAAAACAAATTTTCTCGCCGTTTCGAAAACCCTCGATTAACATCGCGATACAAAAATTTAGATTAAAACACGTAAATTATTTTCGGTTCCCTTCGACTTTTCGCATTGAGCAATTTTTAATTTGGTCTTTAAACGTCCACCCTACTTATTAAAGCGTCCCGAAATCAACTCAGCAACGTTTCCCGCATTATCAACAAAATTATATTTTTACCCCCTGAAGAAAAAGAACAAAAAGAAAAAAGAAAAACACCCGTCAAACAAAGATCATCGGCCACCGCTGACTCTTTGACCCAACAAAGTGAAATACATTTATCTATCGCTTTTTGCATCATAATTCTTTTTCACCTTTTGAAAAATCGTCTCTCGTTGAATATTTATACAATTACAATATATATATATATATTTATATATTTATATTTTATATATATATAATATATGATTTGTTTAAAATTATTCATTTGTATATTAAATGATTTTTGAATAAATAATATTCGTTGGCCTGTCGGGAGTCGATGGACTCGCGAGGGACGATTGGCTCCGACAACGTTCGTTGCCGATTATCTCGTTCGTTTGAAATAATAATAATAATAATAATGATAGTGATAATAATAAGAATAATAGTAATGATGATAATAATAGTAATAATAATAATAATAATAATAATAAACGCCGTTAGGAGCAATAGTAACAAGGTAGCAGTAATAATAGCGATTTTGGTTAAAGTGTGCGCGCATATCTCGAGGTTAGTTCACAGAGGCATGGCATTGTAGAGATCCAAATTGGGATGATAAAAGAGCGCGGTCGGAGTTGGCGGATTGTGATGGGGATTCTGGGTCGGCTGTATGTGATTCAGGTTAAGGTTTAGAGGCGCGATATGGTGGCCGGTATTATGGTGATTAAGGTGGTTAAGGCTAAGGTTACCTGTCGGATAGGGTAGTCCGAAACTAGGGTACCCAGAATAACCGCGGCCCGCCGCGTATGCCGCGTACGCCGCCGCTGGGAAACCTGTCGACAAACAAACAAAATTTCGTTTATTCCGCATCCTTCGGCGTTCTTCTACCTGAAATCTTAATCACTTGTTACGCCATTATTTTATTCCACTGATAGAGAAATCACGATGGTGTATTTTACCATAAAGTGACAATTATGCTAATTATAAATTAGAATTAAATATACGGTTTGTAGTAAAATGTAACATAATCAGGACTAGATGTAAACGAAGTATATTTAATTCTATAATAATTGGTATAGTTGTTACTTTTGTATAGTTCAATCCACTATACTTTTTTCTCAGTGTGTATTTTGACGGATATTTCGGACTGATACTTTTTTTTCAGTAAGTCGCAGTAAGCAAGGTGGTTCCGAAGAAAAATTGGAAGTCATTCGATTTTGAAATACGTTTCAAGTTTTTTTTTTAAATTACTTTTTCAAATGGATAGGAAATAATCTATTTATAAAATATTTTTGATTTCTATATAACGGATGAGACAAAAGTTTGTTTATTATCTTCGAGACTAATTGAATTAAACATTTTTTATTCAATTCTTATTTGATTGGTTTTTGAAGGTTGTACCGGAGTACGTATATATATTTTAATGCATTCTTGGATACTCATATCTCACGAATAATACGGTGAAATTCCGTTGCTCATGAAAAATCAAGGGTTGGACGGGGATTAATTTTTCTGTCGTTTCTTCTGAATCACCTTGAAAATTGATAGATCGCAATACGAGTATCTCAAAAGTTGATTGAAACGTTGAGTGAAAAGTTTTCACTTGAAAATACAATGAATAAGGTAAACGTCTTAATAGCTATTAAGCACGTCCTAAAAGTTCAATGATACTTTCTATAATACTTAAATTCATTGCATTTTTTTGTCAATATAAATAATAGAATTATTTTTCCCATATACAGCGCGCGCTCTCAATAGGACCCCTAAAGCTCCTAAGGAAAAGAGTTTTTCGTGAAATTCGCGTACCCCCATTAGTCGCACGTTTTCCGCTTTTACTGACTCTCACTATCTCTGGCCGAAAACTGATATTTGGGTCAAATTTTTGAGTTTTTTAATATAAATTCTTGAATTGAGTCTTGAATAAGTACCATTTTCATTATCTACGGGAAATTTCCGATCAAATAGGCTCTTAAAATCGAAAAAAAAATTTAGCGAATTTCCATTTTTTTCAAAAATCATGATAATTAAAAAAAAATCGTGTGCCATTCGATTCGTTTTGCAAGAATCATTAAAAATTACGCTTAATAAAGTTGATTTCGTCAAGAGAATGGAAAGATATTGCAAATAAAAATTTTCATGGGTCTGCGAGACCCAGTGTGACTCATGAAATTTTCGAAATTTTTTTTCGATTTTAAGAGCTTATTTGATCTGATATTTCTCATAGATAACGAAAGTGCTAATTACTCAGAGTGCAATCCAAAAATTCATACTGAAAAACCGAAAAAACTAACTTTTTTATTAGATCTTTGAATTCGGACGTAATGACCTTAATGATGTTAAAATCATTCGTTTTGTCTTAAGAATTTTCAGGCTTTACCTATTATGAGGTTTTTTGTACCATTTAACTTGGATCACATTCGTTCGACAGCAAGTGCAAAGTCGATTTTGCTGTTTAACTATTAAGACATATCCATATTCAAACGTATCAGAACTACTTTACTATAAATATTGCTCGAAATCAATTATTTAAAATTAAATGATGGGTTTTCGGTGGCTAAAATATCGGAAATTAATGTCAATGTGAAGCTTATTTCTTAGTTTAAATTATTTTAAAATAAAAAATAAATTGAAACAAATGTTAGGTTTTAAATTACTGGAACGTTTAGCTTAACAAATAAGGTATAAAATCTTGCAAGGTTTTTGTTTAGAAATTTATATTTTTCATGGAGAATTTTTTATCATAATAAATTTTTATTATCTTTTAATGGAATATAAAGGGTGATTTTTTATGCAGAAAAGAGCGAGACTGGAAATTGGTCGAGCTTTTTCTACTTCTCATTCTATCGCAATTCTTGAAATTCAAAAATGCAAAAGTACCAGTGGGTTTGGATGAATAAAAGAGAGCGTTTCCGAAACTTTACGAGCTCTGCGAAATGTTTTATTTCCTTTATGACTCTTTAATAACCCAGCCAGCTTGTCAATCTATAATTGCATTCTCGGAAATTTGAAAACGAGATTCAAGGCCTGGGTACCCGGTTATGAAATAAAAAGCTGTGGGATAAGTGACGCTAATTAAACATTTTTCGTATTAGTAAAAAGAAAAGTCGTTCCCGCCGTCGACCTGAATAAGTTTCGAAAACTCGGAACTCTCTGTTAAATTCGCGTATTACAAAATTTTCTTCAGCCTCAGCTAAATAGACACGAGCGTTGAAAAAAAGCGATTAAAGAAGATCATGTAAAGTGAATTCTTAAATATTTTTACTCACCATCGGGTAATGCTCCCAGAGACCACATAAAATCTACAAGGAAAAACAAAATGAATTAATAAATCGGTCATGAAAGAGTGGATTATTTATTCAGTTTCGTCTGCCAATTATTTTCGAAAGGATAATTTTTTCTCTATATTTTTGACTCGACTGAATAGTCTCTCTGTCTCTCTTCGTACTCGACTCGCGACAGATTGTAAACTCGATCGCGATTTCCGGAGGCTCGAAGCGCTGTCGAAAAACGAAATGTTTTATTCGCAGGCCCTTTTCCCATCTCAGAGTTAGTTAAGCTCCGATCCACTTGCTAAAAAATCGAGCCTCGCGGAATCTCGATCGTGCTCTCAAATGCAGGAATGTCAACTAAAAAGAAAAATCGTCGAGAGATAAAAACCGTGAGACGTTTCCATTTTTTTTTAAGAAGGCTAAGAAAAAATGACGTTACAATATGTGACAGATATAAATGTGTATGTGACGAAAAAGAAATGTAATATATAAAGGATCAAAAGCGTATCTAGTGATTAGATAGATAAATAGTTGGCATCCATGAAATTTCATAATTTCACACTAGACTCATAATGGAGAAAAAAAAACAGAAACCAAAACTTAAGTAGAAGAATAATAACAAAAACAATTACACAGCTAAGGAGATTTTGACTATCTCGTATCGTTACTATAGCGAAATTTATATAAATATAAATATATATAAATATATACACACACATCGACATATGTATGTATATGTTTTATCTTTTCACTAAATTCGAATTCCATCAATTCGAAAACTAAGACTACTACGCTCTTCCGTAAATGTTCCCAATCTACGACAAAAATAAAAAACCTCTCGTTCTCATTTATCTTATCCTAAGTTACTATCTGGTTATGTGTACTTTTATTAAAGCCTTCAAAGGTGTTAATTCACTCGTGTGCCACTTCACACTGTTTTTTTTTCTTGATTTCTTCAAGTTCACTATACAGCTTATCCGATATTGACTAATTATCGACAGCTGCCCATCGACGGTTTTCTCTTTTCTCAAAGATTATTGATTTTTGGCTCTTTAGATTGAATTTGGACGAATTTTTTTTTTTGGGAAAGATTAACCATCGCGGGGCAATCCGCCGAGACTTTTACTACGACATTTAAGACTCGACGATTACAATAATAGATCAAAAGAAACACCGACCACAATAAAAACTACGCACTACTATGGATTGGCTATTCTAATTTTCATATATATATCGATTATTGCTCTGCTCTCCGCTCTGGATATCTCACAACGATACACGTTTTGATTATCAGATTTTTGTGTGCGAATGTACATGTATGTATATGCTTGTGTCTCGTGTTTGTCTCGATTCGTTAATTTTATATTTTCTGGTCGTGTATCGTGACGTCGTGTGATATCTCTCCTTTTACGCCGTCACATCAATGTAGCTTCAATTCTAGACTATTTTCAAAGACACTTATATTATATTATACGTTTTCCAAATTAGTATTAGTGATTTCGTACCTAATTCACTACAGGGCTGGTTTTTATTACTCGAAGCACACACGCGTCACTACTTCTCATTTGTTTATCCCTCTTTCTCTCTCTCTCCCTTTTATTTCTTGCTTTTTCTTTTTCTTTCCTTCGATCTCGTTCTTTCTCGAATCGTGTCTCCTCCGTCGTCCACGCGTTTTGCGTCATTTTTCATTCAGGCTCGAGCCTCGATACGGAAAAAAGCGCTCGTTGAACGCTCGTTTCACGGCCCGGCGTCGTTTTCTCCCTCATTTTTTCCATCCCCCCGCAAAACGCTCTCTTGTCTCATCGTCAACGAGAGAGAAAAAAAAACAACACTCTCGTAACAAAATCCGACGTTAAAGATCCAACGAAAACATAGAAAAACGTATCACCAAAAAACTTGTAAACCCCATCTCCTTTTTTTGTTTTTCTTTTGTTTTTTTTCTCTTTCTTTTTCGTCGCGAAATCCTCGACGCCTCGCGCCATCGAGATGAGTTTCAGCCCCGCGGACTGAAAAACCGGCCCGAAATGCGAGGAAGGAAAAAAAAAGAGAAAAAAGAAAAACACAACGCGCGCACAAGAAGAGAGAAAGAAAGTGTACGCAAGAAGGGACGGAAAAACGTGAAAGCCATCTGGCACTTTTAGGGAGAGGGTGTAAGGCTGAGAAAGAAAAGGGAGAGAAGAAGAAAAAAGAAACGAGAATATACGAACAAAAGAGGCTCGAGGAAGGATGTAAGATGAAAAGAAAGGAGGATCGTATGGAAACAAAATCCTCTTTCGAGTCTGGTTCTACTTACGAAACTGACTGTGTTGAGCCTCTCGGGCCATAGTATACGTACTTTCTAGGGCACACGTCTCACGCATTAATGATTAAGGTACGCTGGGCTATAGTCTGAGAGTGTTATATGTACCATGGCAAGTAACTTTTATAGTAATAATAACAGCAACAACAATAATAATAATAACGATAATAATAATAATAATCATAATGACGATAATAATAATAATAAGAATATAATCATAATAATATAGAGGGGTATGTATTAGGAGAAAGGTAGATAAGAGACAGGTAAGTACGGTACATGTATATTTAAATCCAATATGCCCGTTTTACTCGGGTATACTTGTCGATTAATTCTTCGTTACGTCAACTATTATATGTTCTTGTCGCATCCAGTTCTTTCGTTTTTTCATTCTCGTTATCGTTTTTTTTTCTGTTCATCGTTCATCTTTTTGCATCTTTTGCTCCGGGATCGTCTTCGATCGTCGATGTTCGGTTGTTCTTTGTTTTTTTTTTGGTTTTTTTTTTTGGTTTTTTGTTCTCAAACTACTTTCTCAAATCTTTTTCTCGAGATCGGCGTCAGAGGTTGAATATATGCGACGGGTAGCTATATAATAGCGAGGGCTCGATTTCTCGTGGAGAACGGGAGAGAAACGTTTTCGTGTCGCCCCAGAGAATACCGGGTGGAGGGACTCAATTCGGTTTTTTTTCTTTTTATTATTTTATATTGTTTCTTCGCATCCTTGCGACGTTTTCACGAAAAATCGAACCCCGCGACGTATAAATTTCTAATATCTAAACGGTGTTATATTTAACTTCTCAACGCTAATTTTACTAGACACTTTTCGACAATAATAATAATAATAATAATAATAATAATAATAATATTTATAATACGTATATTTATAGGAACGTGATACTTGTTTTTTTTTCTTTCCCTCTCTTGCTTACTTATTTCTCGTTACTCCGTTCGCCTCTCTCGCAATCCCTCTTCACATTACTGCTGGGCAATGTTAATAATAAAACGACTCTCACACTAGCTAGATCGATCCTAAAGGTCGCGCTAAATAAGACTCTCGTCAAATATTAATATAGTAGTAGTAATAATAATAATAATAATAATATTAAAACTAAATCAAGTTTCCACAATATGTTTATTTACCTAATGAAAGTTTACCTAAATTTTAAATACTCTCGATATATTCAATAAATATATTTATATATGCGTGTGTGTGTATATATAGGCATATATATATATATACACGTCTATTACAAAAAAAAATACTAGTTCGTACAATGCGACTCTCATAAAATATATCGATCCAAATATATTTAATTACTAGGTATATTCTGAGTAAAAAAAAAGAAATTCGTTTTGAATGTACTGTTCTCCACGTGGAAGTTTTTTTTTCTCTTATAGTATATATATATATATAATTCGAAATTTTACTTAATACTTTTTTTTTCATTAATTAGGTACGCGAAAATTTCATTTATTTTTTCTGAATTTTTTCATCAATTCTGTGTCGTAGATATGGATTAATTATATTGATATTTACGATATTAATAATAATAAAGTGTATAATTGTGTGTTTAAGCGATATACTTTTTTGTAGCGTTAATTTTATGTCTCGTTTTTTCTTCCGGCAATCGTTTGAGATTTTTTTTTTTTCAATTGTTAGACAATATAACAACTCTCTCGTTTATTATGAAATTTCATGAAGTAATGACACATATACGGTGTACGACGAAAATAAATGTTGGGTTGAGGCTTGGAAAGTAGACGTTTAGACGTAGATGGATATTTGTATTCGTGTGTACTTTTTCGGTATTGCGCCACGTCACGAGCTAGCTTCCTTTATTCTTTTTGAAAGTGTTAAATCGAGACGGTGAGCTCTCACGAACCGGCGTGACCAGGATTTTAGGATGAAGGTTGGAACAGGAATGATCCAGTTTTGGAATGGAAAATGATTCCGTCCAAGGGGCGCTGTCTGACCTAACGTCGATTTTTCCACTTAAAATTTTCATTCTACTCTCCTCTCTCTCTTTTCTAACTTTCTATCACCGACTACGGACTTTCAAGTTTCTCTCTAAGTTCAATTGACAATCGTCGCTCTCGATGAGACTTTCAACCACGAGAAAGAGCAATAATGGCCGATTCGTTCGTGCGTCGACACATTCGTCTTTGCAATTTTTAAAAATTATATTCAAGAATAGAGAGCAAAATGACGGGGATAATTTTTTGTTCTTTTTGGGAAAAAAATTGACGTATCGGCGTTTTCGAAAGCGGGCCGGGCCGGGTGGGAATAGCAATTAAATTTTCATCGATATTCGGAGGGTAAGATTACCGATTCGCTTCCTCGTCATCGACGAAAAACTCATCCCGACTAACGTTGCCATACCGAGGGCATTAATAAGTGCCATGGAATTTTAATTGAAGCGCTTTTAGTGGTAATTATGATAGACGCGAGAAATTAATTATTCGACAGAGCATTTCAGACGGAAGTCCTTAGGGATTTTATGGAGAGGCTCAATTTTGTGGCGTATTCGCCATTTTACTCGTAACGAGAAAAAGTGATCGAGGAGGCTGGTAATCGTTCCATTAACGAGACCTCTCGTGATATTTTCTATTCTAAACAACTTGGGATTTATTTCACCTTGATACAAAAAAAAAATTGGAAAAAAATGAATTCGCAAAAACGAACGTGTCTCCGTCAACGAATTTTTTATTCTCTCGCTGTTTGTTTGTTTGTTTTTCGTGATAATTTTCTTTCACCTAGCATTATCGAACACATTTTTTTATAAATTATTGTCATTCTAGAATCTATTCTCGTTTGTCTAATATTTTCTATTTGAACTACCAGTCTTCTTCGTTTGTTTTTGATATTCCATGAGTATTCAATAACTTCTACACTTTGGTTTGTTTCTGATCGTTGTCACTAGTGACGCGTTCGAGGCCCCCTTTGGTGAGCTAAGTTCTTCACTAATTACGATAATTCATCAAATGATAATAAAACAAAAAAATAATTAATTCTAATGATGCAGCTAGTCTTTTGTGCTATGATCACAGTGTTCCTGAACGATTGTTTGGCAAATTTTTCACGTCGTGACTCCGCATAACGAAAACTTTTAAAAATTTAACGAAATGCAACGTCGAGTCGTGGGCTTTGGAATGGAAGTAGTCGAGGTCAATATTCGTCCGACGTGTTATCACAAATCAAAAATCGCCCTTATATGTATTATCCCTCTAACGATTAAAATAAAAATGAGTGAACACATTGTAAAAGTGACAAAAGTGCAAGTTTATGTGTGATCTTGCATTTTGAAAAAAATTATTGGAAGAGTATGTATATCGTGAAAAGCTATGCGGAACGAGCTTGTTCGGTGAAAAAGAAAAAGGGCGATGAGGAAAGAGGCTTATTTTTTGAAACTTGCAGTAAGAGGCATCAACATCGGGACACTTGGTTTTTCAGATATTTTTTGGCCAAATTATCCGATTTTTTTATTTCAAAAAAGTAAATTTGAACAAATTTAATTAGCTTCCCAATGAATTAATTCCGATCGGATAATAATTATTTTCGTGGCAAAGATTTTTGCATATCAATGCAAATCAGGGCAAGTAACGTTATCAAATTGGGGACGTAGGATAATGGGACGAATTTTTTGATCATGACCTATCGAAAGGGTATTTGTCGGATAGAGGTCAGTCAGTGATTTTTAGAAACGTAGGTAATGATTAAAAAATTCGTCCCATTATATCATACATCCCCAATTTTGTAACGTCACTCTGTCCCGATTTTCATTGATATGCAAAATAAAAGTCTTTGCTACGGGAACAATTAGGGCCGGTATACACACGTGCGTTAAATTCACGCAGTTGTGATGCATTTTTAAAAATTTTATTCGTCTGTGATTTGTCTTTACGATACACAACTTCACAATTGCGGTAACGTTGCGTTGATTAAACGCATCGTGTGTTCCCTTATTGTCCGATCGGAACTAATATAGAGATTCATTCGAAAGCTAATGAAATATATTCGAATGTACTTTATTGAAATTGAAAAAAATCCTAAAAACCAATAGGTATGTCCCGATATTGATGGCGCTTACGGGGTATTTCGCGAGATGGTGCTGAGTTTATTATTTGATACTTTCTCGTCGTTGTTGGCGCACGTTTTCGTTTGTTTCTCATTGGGGTCTGGTCAGGGGGGTGAGGATCGTGGGTCATAGGCCGATGGTGGGTATCGGGTGGTAGACGGTACTCATGTCGAGTCCCTGGACGCCGAGGAGATCGCTCATGGAGTATGTGAGGGTGGCGGCTCGGGATGCGGCGGCGGCGGCGGCGGCCGGATGTGGCCTGTAGGCGGCGGCCGCCGCGGCGATCGCCCTCTTGACGTCGTAGACCGCGGCCGCTGCGGCCGCCGCGGCCGGGGCCGCCGTCGCGTATTGATAGGCCGCCGCCGCCGTGTTCGGCGCCGTCGCGGTCACGATCGGGGCTAGCAAGTGATGCGGCTGCGCGGTCGCGTGTGCCGTCGCCGCCGCGGCGGCGTGCGCTGCCGCCGCGGCCGCTGACGACGTCGGCATCGGGTATGGCGCGTAACGATAAGTCGTCGGGGGGGTCGCGACCATCACCAACTCACCGTATGCACCTCGACCGGCCGCTCGCGTCTTCGCCAAATTCGCTGGCAGCATCACCTCTTTTGGCTGAGCTTTTTTGCACTCCACCTGAAAATATAAAATATCACCCGCATATTCACTATTTGTACTTTTATATATGTTATACTTGATAAAGATACTAGGCAATGCGTGACGTTTTGAGAATCTGTCGGTTCTTTTTGTGCAAACTGTCAGTTTACATCTATGAATTTATAGTTGGAATAACCATCGAAACAAAAGTAAATTTTTGAGAGCCAATCAGAATCTCGGAAGGTTTATTTCATTCTAAACGTGACAGTTTTACTTTATAAATAAGGACTAGGCAATGCGATACGCGCTTCGCGCGTGCTAACTTTGGTTATTGATTGACGTTTTGAGAATCTGTCAGTTCTTTTTGTGCAAACTGTCAGTTTACATCTATGAATTTATAGTTGGAATAACTATCGAAACAAAAGTAAATTTTTGAGAGCCAATCAGAATCTCGGAAGGTCTATTTCATTCTAAGCTGACGTTTTGAGAATCTGTCGGTTCTTTTTGTGCAAACTGTCAGTTTACATCTATGAATTTATAGTTGGAATAACCATCGAAACAAAAGTAAATTTTTGTGAGCCAATCAGAATCTCGAAAGGTCTATTTCATTCAAAGCGTGACAGTTCTACTTTATAAATAAGGAAGGAATATATTTTGTTGGAGCAACACTTCATTTTACAGTTTGCTCAAAAAATATCGTTCAACGGATCGAAACGAAAATTTTGTTAGATCGAACGTGTACGTTAGTGTACTTTTTTGCACTTGAAAATATAAAATATCCCCCACATTCACTCAAGCTATTTGTACTTTTATAAATTTTACTTGATAAAGATAATATTTTGTTAAAATTATTTAGTTGGCGCAACACTTTATTTTTACAGTTTGCTCAAAAATATAAAAATATAAAATAAAATTTTGTTAGATCGAACGTACACTTTGTTAGTGTACGTTATAGTGTACTTTTTTACACTCCAATTGAATATATAAAATATCCCTCACATTTACTCAAGTTATTTGAACTTTTGTAAATTTTACTTGATAAAGATAATATTTTGTTGAAATTATTTAGTTGGCGCAAAACTTCATTTGTACAGTTTGCTAAAAAAATATCGTTGAATAGATCGGAACAAAAATTTTGTTAGATTGAACGTACACTTTTGTTAGTTTACGTTGTAGAGTTAATGTAATTGTATACCATAAAATATTAATTTTTATAGCGCATTGATCATTTGACTGAGTGATTTAACTTTGAAACGAATGCAATTTTACGATGGTCCAAAAAAAAACTGGAAGTCCAATTCTCGATTGAAACATGTGTTTTAGACTTCTTTTAATGCTTCAATAAGTAAAAAAAAACAATAATACATTTAAAAATTTTTACTTTTTCTGAAATATTGAAACAATAGTTTATTTATTTTTTTCAAAACCAATTGTTCTTAACATTTTTATTGAGCTCTTACTGACCATAATTAAGATTGCATAAAGTTAACATTTTCAACCTTGTAGTCATAGCTGTGACTCATCACTATATTGTGTCAAAAATTAGCACAATTTGGAAAAAAATATTAACTATATAATATTAAAAATATTAAGCCATGTTTTTAGAACTTTTTGCATAAAGCAGTTTTTCGTATAATTTAATTTTCTTTTTTTTCTTTGTTTTGTTTTAGGTAAGCTTTGCATGGTTTTATATACATATATTTGCTCGCGTGCAGAATCGGTTAGTAATCCAGTGACTGAGAAAAATAAATGGGGACCGAGCTTGCGATACGGATTACCGTCTATACCCTCGAATTCGCTCCGAAAATCGGTACGTTGAATTAATTCATCAAAATTTTTACTCGCCCACGCGGTACAGCCCCGTTCCGAACCACTGGACGACTCATCTGCATTACCTTTTTTATCATTCCCCTTTCAATTTTCAATTTTGTAAAAGGACATTTTTCGTATTTGCATTTCGTCGAGGTGTGCGAGAGTAAATAATATCTTCCTGATGAGCAAATAGTGGAAAAGCAGTGACAATTACCATTTTATTGTTGATCTCGTGGAAGTGAATCTCGCAAACTTTGTCAACTACGTCCTCGCTCTGAAACGTAACGAATCCGAAACCTGTAACAGAGTAAACAGAGGGGTGATTAAAAATAGCGAGGGGCATAGAAAAAAAGAAGGGGATATAATTGAACAAAGCAAAAAAAAAGCGATTGGAATGGGGCGTGAAGAATCATCGTTTCGTTAACTTTTGACCTCTGCGATGAGGGCCGTATCGCGGAAATCAGCGAAGCTTTTTCTTTTTCGCTTTTTCTCTCATTTCCAGCGAAAGAACGCTGGGATTTGGATTGCGCCGGTTAAATCGAGATGAGATAAAAGGAAAGAAAAAAAATAGGGAGACTCGCACTCCTGCAATTTCCATCGTTAAAATTTTCCTCGCACGTCGGTGCGAGAGAAAAACGGAGAAAAGAAACGAAGGAGAAGGGAGAAGGCGAGTAAAACTTTGGACGACGCGCTAAAAGTTGCACGATCGGACAATGAAGCGGAAACTAAGAGGTTGAAACGATCGAGGACGATTGATCCGATCGATTTATTCAACGCGTCCCAAGAGCGCATTCGACCTGCGTGAAGCTCCGATGAAAAGCTTTTCTCCATATTTTTTTTCTCCCATTCTTTCGCGACGCGCCTGTTCCCTGAAAGGAAGTGCCGCAGTCCGGTTACGTCATACCAGAACTCGCTTTCATGCCGAGACAAAAGAATCGCTTTGCCCTTTTTAATTATTCGGATTCGCGCGACGGAATTTTTTTTGCCCTGTCCTCATCTCTCTCCCCTCTCGCTATTCAAGATCGCTACCTCAATTAGTCCATAAATGTGACTGCTTTCTAAAAACCAAACAGAAAAACGCTGAGTATCCATTTGAAAATTGTCGAAGAACTTTCAAGTCGAACGTTCTATTGCTTTTTTTTTCTTCTTCTTGCATACAAAAAATTGATGCTGTCCACGCAAACTCATCACGAGTATTGAAAGAAGCTGCCAAAAACGCGAAAATGTCAGAGCTTGCGGGAATATAAGCTTTCGACACCTTTTTTTTCCCTTGTCGTTCCTTTTTCGTGGATATTTTATTTCTTTCGATTTGCTCATCCATCACTGCGGTGTAACTTTGCACAAAAAGTGAAGGTATACAAGATATCATCGGTTATCTTATTTTTTGAAATAATATTTTATGAAGCTTTGGGGCTGAGAGAGCGGGGAGGTTGGGTCGGTCGGAAGTGACGGTGCAAGCACGGTAGGAAAAAGCTCGAAAGAGTACACACGCGAAGGGTGAAACGGCAAAAGGTGAGGCTGAATTTCAAAGGGCAAACGCCATCCTCGATTTTCGTCGTGTTACCGAATAAGTTCTGGGCTCTGCGTTTCGCTTTTCGACTTTTCGAATTCGAGCTTCAAAAAAAGCTCCGCATTGACGAAAACTGCCCGAGCTGCGCTCTGTTTTTGACTCGAGCTCCGTTATTATTATTATTATCATTGCTATCATCATAATTTTTTTTTTCCTCATGGGCGAAAAAAGCTCGAGCTTTTCTCTTTCCATTCCGCGCACTTGTACGTCCTCTTGCGCACGAACGATTTGAAACTTGTAAATGGATACGACTCTCAGACCTCTGCACCCTTCACCGCGTTTTCCGTTTTACTCTCTCGCCCTTCTTTACCCTCCCGACCCCTCTCGACCATCCTCGCCTCTTTCTCTCCGAGTCGAGAGAACGATTTTTCGCGCTCGAAACTTTTCAGTTCTCTCGCTCGCTCTCTCTCTTTATCTCTCTCTTTTCGCGAGCTTGCCATATAAAAGCTCTCTCGCACGTGTCTCTGTGTACATTCCAGTCGTTTGTTTCGAAAAGTGCGTCTGCGACGAAGTGCCATTGCGAATGGTAACTCCCCTTTCTTTTTAACTCCGCGAATTTCTCTTTCCGTCTTTACTTATTCGTTTTCTCCCTTCCTTTTCCATCCCTTCTTCTGTACGTTTGCGTTTGTGGGTACGTCTCTCTCTCTCTCTCTCTCTCTCTCTCGTTCTTGCCAAGGAGGAACAAATTTTTTCCTTACCAGCAATGCGAAATAAGTAGAAATCGAATTTAAAAGAATTCCTATATTAAAAAAGACATGGGGCCAGTAATTGATTCATCGAAATAGAGCACATTAACTTTTGGTTAATCTTTACTCATTAGAAAAAAAAATTCAACGTGCGCTGCTTTGGAAATAATGAAGTTCATGTTTGAATAATTAATTTCGTCTTGCAAAAATTTTCAGAAATTACCTATTATGAAGTCGATATTGTCGAGGACAAATTCCAGGAATTTTTAATCATACGAAAAGTGAATAGTTTACTGTTTGAAATTTATAACATCGTTTCAACATACTTTTAAAAAAATGTCGGTGCGTCTGTATTCTATATTAAAAAAGAGATGAAACCTCTAATCAATTAATCAGAATAGAGCGCATGCTAAGCTCAAATATGAATCTTCGTGGGACATGAACCCTTCGAGATCTATTCTTAATTTAGCCAATAGAATATTGATGAAATAAATATTTTTATTTTTATTCATTTGAATGAGTAAATCCTTTTAAAATTGATTGCTTCAAAAAGGAATCTATATTTAAAAAAACATGAGGCCTCTAATCGATTATTGGTATAGAGTGCATTATGCGGAGCGCATTGACTTTTGGCTAATCAGTACTCATTTAGAAATAAATTTAACGTGCGCTGCTTTGGAAATAATGACCTTGAAGTATAATCATCAATTTCGTTTTGCAAAAATTTTCTGGAATTTCCCATCATAAAGTGAATATCGTCGAAGACACGAAAAGATATTGCCACTTGAAATTTTG